>JBBDHG010000001.1:6595000-6657500 GCA_037951165.1 Lophius americanus
CATGAGGTTAAAGGAAAATTACACAAATAACAGTGTTGTGCAGGTGTGGATGATGCCAACCTGTAAAATAATAATTCTATACATTAATGATACAAGTGTTTAAGGCACCTCTGTTAGGCAACTATTACCAAGGAGATTGAGTTAAAATTTGCTCTTCCACAGGTAGTGGCTACAACAGTTTTTATGTTGGTCTTTTAGGCGTTGCATCAAGTTCTCTCAGATTGAAGGAAAGTTTAAAAACTGAGAAAACAAGTGTAGAACACATCGGATATCAAGCATCTACCAATACATTTTTTGTTCTAATGACTTCCTGCTTCCCGTATAGCTGTGTATTATGATTTAAAATGATTTCTGTACAAACTGCATTTTGACTTCATTGACTTTTCACAGCAGCAGAGACAATCTTGGAACAATAGTGGGGCGAAACTCCATTCATAAATCTATCATTCTAATATCCTTACAAACACATATAGATCATGACATAGTATCATACAAAAGCCATGTCAATTTTACATACTTGTGTAACGCCAGGTCATAGTATGATTGAAACGGTGATTAATTGTGAATTTCTGTTGATAAATATTAGCAAATTTTGTCAAAAAAAAATAAAAAATAGTTACACAAATTTGTCTTTAAAGGAAATTCATTTCAGAATGTGTTTTATATATTTGAGTGAATCTGTTTAATTTATCTTATGTCTAATTTAATAGTATTTTTACACGTTTCTGGCCCATTGTTTGTCTAAAACAAAGACATTGATGTCCTGGAGACCTAGATGATGTTGGTAATGGCCTCAGAACTCCTCGTCCTCTGAGCTGAGGTAGTTTTGCTTCTTTCTCACATTCCAGTGTAAACACTGGGCCAGGCTCTCAAACCAGTCATTAACCGGGTCCCGGAAACAGATGGAGGGAACGGGGAAGCAGGAAGTAGTGATGTTAATGCTGGAAAATGAATGGAAAAAAATCAGAGAAGGTTTTGAGTTACAATTGCAGTTCATCAAATACGGAAATTCAAGATATTTGCAAACACAAAAACAAAAGAGGTGTTGACATTCGAGACTGACTTCCTTCTGAGGCAACACTGGGTTTTGTCTGAGTACGCTTCAGTAACTAAATGAGGAGCTCTTTTCAAGAACCAGGAAGATGAATTTCTCAGTATGAATTACATAAAGGAAGTCCAATAAGCAGATTAGGATAAGGTTACGTATTTTTTTGTCAATTCTTCAGTCAGCTGGCTTTGTTTTCCTCCATTTACTCAGAGCTCACTGTGTAGACTAACCTGTCTCCATGGCAAATCTCCTGTCGCTTTCTTCCATCAAATGACACCCAGGCTGTGTTTCTGGCATCGCGCGACAGCATTATCTTGGATAAAGATAAGCAAATAATGCAGAAAAGGACACATTTATTTTTTTCAGTCAAAGCTCTGCAGAAACTAAGTATTGCTTAAAAAAATAAGACAGTGAATAACAAATCCTATGTTGGACTCTGTCTCAACACGTAAGTTAACAGGTACAGCTATTAAAGTAACGCCTGCTTGTCACAAATGAGCTGAGGAGGAGGCAAACATACTGACACTCTTGGAAATCTGATGTCATTGAAAACCAAACTAAAACAGTAAATGTAAATACTTTTAGCTCTACGCCAGCAGGCACCACAATGGGTCTGAAGGAGAGTGAGTGCGGGCAGATGGGGGTGATCATGATGGCGGGGACGTTGGGATGGATCATGGAAGCTCCTGCTGCCACTGCATACGCTGTACTTCCTGTTGGTGTCGATACTATGACACCTGATGGGGCAAAGACATAAATACACACAGTGAATCAAGTTATGGGACCTTATTCATGTCAGGAATACTGTGCACTCTCCTAAATGCATTTAAATATGAACTCACCCTTCACAATAAAAGCGTCATCTCAATGACAGGATAATTTAACTGTGTTGAAATTAAAAACATTTGCGTGAACCTGTATTTTCATATTGCATAAAAATTTACCTCAGATGGCCACTATTGAAAACTAAGAAATTGAAACTAAAGGACAAAGATTACAACTTTCCTGGATTCAGAGGCTAGTTTTCCTTTTTAAGAACAAAAATGTTAAAAATATGTAAAACTAGACTTTTGAGTATCTAAATTTTTCAAGATCACTAAACATTAAGATAATGTCTGGTCGCTCACCATCTCCCTGCACTGTGGTAATGAGGTGTCCATCTAGGAAGAGGTCGACATTGGAGAGGTAGGAGGAGGGTCCTCTGTCCACCACCACTTCATTCAGTACCTGTAGATGGCAGATTGAGTTTTTGGAATTATTATGTTTTTTGCATGTAAACATCATATATTGGACAAACTATGATATATTACTCAGGGACTTTCATTAGGGCTAAACAATTAACCGAAAGTAATCCACATTTAGAACCTCTAAGTTGAAGAAATCCTACTTATGTTGATTAATTAGATGATCAATTTTCCCAATGAGACCACACACAAACTCCGACACGTCCTACCAATTTCAGTGGGTTAAGAACACAGATCAGCATATATAAGACCAGTGCCAAAACTAAACTGACAAAGAGGTCTCAACCAGCAGAGACTGTATCCTAAAACGAATGTCGTCAGCGAAGATGACACAGATCTAGGGTTGCCGGGATTAACCGCGATTATTTAAGTGACAGCAGGAACTTAAACTCCAGAGTTTTTAGCCACCAAAGAAACGTATCAAGTTGTCAGTGTGGGAGCATGTTAGATATCCACTAACTGACCACCGGGTTGTGGCTGGACGACGGATATCAAATCTGCCGCCTGCTGTCGGAAAGTTGCTGCTGTTGGCTACAATACGTCTACTGTGTCCCAACTTCAGGATATTCATACATCCTGTATTCCCAAGTTGAAGTAAAAATAAACAACTAAACATACTAGTTTTCCTCCGCTGGTTACTTTCGTGACAAATTTAGATGATTTTCGGCGTGTTTTTGCATTCAGATGTGTAGCGCTCAACCCCAGACTCACGGCAGACTTAAAAAATAAAGTCACATTGCATCGCCAGGACGGGAATGGAAGGTCTTCTATTAATGTGCCAGATAGCCCGTCAACCTTACACACTCGCACATGCTCGGTCACCCGCACACGAACACACACTTGGACACAAGCATTAGGCAATATTGACACTGATGCATCAAACTACAGACACAGCTTTGTCAACTCTTTCCTGCTATAGTGTTAATAATCGTGAATACCGTGATTATTTCTCTGAGAATAACCGTGATATCAAAATCTACTATATTTACATCCCTACACAGAACAAAAAGAGGTCAAATTTAAACATTGCAGAAAGTGCCCAAAGTAAGGTCACATATTAGGTTATGCTCTTCCAAAGTAATAACACTGCTACTCAAAAAGAGTGCATGGCTATGCCTTGAGAGAACAAAGCATTCCTGATGACCACTGATGTCATCAAAACATCAGACTTTGCATGAAGGTTGGCAAATACTCAAATCTTATGCTCTTCACAAAGACACACTTTGGCAGTAGCTTATGGCCCGTATGTTACCTGATACTGCTTGGCTGTCCGGCTACTTTCAATGTCTCCATTTGTCAGGATGATGCCGTTTTCATCCACTCTGTCCTCCTTCTCCCAGTCCTCTTTAAGCACCAGAACTTTCAAGCGACTTCGCAGGACGATGGCAGCATTACCTATAAAAAAACATATAAACAAATATATTTTTCAACTGAAAAATAGAGACCTTCCAAAAATGCTACAGACAGACACTGTTAAGAGAACAATTAGTACCTTCAATAATTTGGGTGACCTGCGACTGGTAGGTGTCAAATTTGAAAGGTGTCAGGAAGCCCAGAGAGCCAAGGTGGAAGGCCATAACAGGTGGAACGCTTTCCTAAAAATATCAAATGGAAAGGCTGATTTGTCCTGTCACCGGTAGATGAGAAAACCCACAAAGGCTGTTTTTAAACACCCCGCTGAATACCTGGAACAGTGAAGATGCATACAGAAGAGTTCCATCTCCACCAAGACAGATGATGAAGTCTACACAATTTGAGATGTCATCGAGATCTGGGAACATAAAGACAATAAACCATTATCTAACATCTTTTCTATGTATATGAAACATCCATATAATCACAGCAAAGGGGAATGGTGGGTCATCATACCTTCTCTGAATGTGCAGAAATTCTTAGTAATGGCGCAAAAGTCTTCATCAATTGAAATGGCTGGGTCCTCCAGAACTTTCTTTTCCACATAAACAATCATGTTTTTCATCTATAACAACACAGAAAAACGCAACATTAGCAACAGCCACTGCGTAATATTACAAAAATCAATCATTACCTATCCTAGAAAGAAAAACCTTAATTTTTACTTAATACACTGTCCTAGTATACACAACAAGTACAAGTACGCATTATACAGATAATTATACACCGATCAGCTACACCATTAAAACTACCTGACTAATATTGTATAGGTGTCCCTCTTGATGCCGAAACAGCTCTGTGACGTGGGTTCCGACAATTCTACATCCAGCCTGCATTTACCCATCAAGCTCTCTGCTATGATCAGTAGAAATACGGGAAGTATTTCACTTTTAGACACATTTTCAGTCTTGTAAGCACTTGTTGGATTAGAAAGCACAGCAGTCATTTAAAATGAAATGCTCCCTTTGAGAGGTTTTATGTGATACAAAGACTTGTTTACATTGGGGTTTTTCAGTCATTTTTGCTACAGTAGATCTTGTCTGGGAGTGGGTGTAACACGGGTTAGACGTCTCTCCCCACCAGAGTAAGAACCGTGCCTGCCATGACCCATCTGGCAGTTCACTAGTTGTCCTTCCTAAGACTCCTTTTGTAGATGCTAACCACTGTGGACCAAGACATCCAACAAGACCTACACTCTTGGAGATGTTCTGACCCAGTCACCTACGTATTAACATTTGGCCTTGCATTTGTATTGCTTACAACTAAACTTAAGGACAAAGTATTATTTTTTTGCCTAAATACACTGGTCAAAAAAAATTTAAGGGGACACTTAAATCACAGTCTGGATCTCGATGGATCTCATTGAAGTTGAAAATCTTTGTTGATATAGATTGCGTAATTTGTTTGGAACAAAATTCTGCAATAAAAATCAATGGAAATCAAAATCATTAAACCATTAAGAGCTGGATTCCCTAATCACAGACAGATCCAACTCAAGCAAATTTTGTCACGACAACTCCTAATGTGACCCTGGAGTGTGTTTGACCCCCACATGCCGAAGGGACCTCCTGAAAACGTCTTGACATGCTCCTGATGAGATGGAGGATGGTGTCCTAGAGGATCTCTTCCCAGACCTGGATCAGGGCTCCTGGACAGTCTGTGGTCAGTGGTGGTGGCGTCTGATGCAGCGATACATAACGAGGTTCTCAGGTGGATTCAGGTTTGGGGAACATGAGGACCAGTCAACCGCGTCAATACCTTCATCCTCCAGGAACTGCCTACACACTCTGACCACGTGAGGCCAGGCATTGTCCTGGACCAGGAGGAACCCAGTGTCCACTGGATCAGTGTGAGGTCTGATAGTGGGTCCAAGTTTCATCCTGGTACCTAACAACAGTCAGGATACCGTTGGCTAACCCGTGGAGGTCTGTGAGACCATCCAAGGATTTGTATCCCCAGACCATCACTGACCCACCACCAAACCGGTCCGGCTGGAAGATGATGCAGCAGAGTTACTATCTCGACAGAATTCTGGAGACTCTGTCGAGCCTGCCACATGACCTCAGTTTGAACCTGCTCTCATCTGTGAAGAGGGGCACTAAATAAAGAAACTGCCAATTCTGCTGTTCTCTGGTGAACACCACTTGAGCTCAAAAATAATGGGCTGTAAGCTCAGGTCCCAGAAGAGGACGTCAGGCCCTCATGCCACCTTCATGCAGTCGGTTGCTGACAGTTGTGTCAGAAATTTCACACCAGTAGTCCACTGGAGGTTGTTTTGTAGGGATCTGGCAGTGTTTCTTCTGTTCCTCCTCACACTGAGCAGCAGATATCAGTCTGGGTTGTTGTCCTTCTACGGACAGGTTCAGCTCTCCTCGTGTAAAGGCCCGTCTCCTGTTATCTTCCCCATGATCTTGAGACTGTGCCTGGAGACACAGCAAACCGTCTTGCAACTGCATCCTGGACGACCTGGACTACCTGTGCAGCATCAGTGGGCTGCAGGTACTGCCTCATATCACAAGTAGTGATAAAGATACTAGCAGAACGCAAAACTAGAGAAGAGTCAGTCAGGAAAGATAAGTAGAGAGCAATGGACCGTGGCCCCCACCTGCAGAACCATTTCCCTTTTGGGGGTTGTCATGCTTTTGCCTCTCCATTCCATCTGTTGACACTCTCGTTTGCACCAAAACAGGTGAAAGTGATTCACAGTCGTTTTTCTTCCTATATGGAAAGATTGATATGCCTGAAGTTTATTGCTTGGTGTCGTACTGCGATGATTAAGTGTTCCCACAACATGTCAGTGCAGTCAATATTTATGAACGTATATATATATATATATATATATATATATATATATATATATATATATATATATATATACATATACGTATATATATATATATATATATATATATATATATATACATATACATATATATATACATATATATATACACATATACACATATATATATATTTATATATATACATATATATATATATATACATATACGTATATATATATATATATACATATATATGTATATATATATATATATGTATATATATAAAATTATATATATTTTATTATATATATTCTGTGTTTGGTACTGGAACAAAATGGGCGGCTGGTTTAAAATAATTAGATTTCAATTAAATATAAAATATGATTGACTGTGAGTATATACATTTTCAGTCTACTCTTTTCCTGCTTTTACAGTCCTGAGAAGTGGTCCACAGTTTCCTTTTATTTTCCAACCTAATAACGATGCTTTTAAGTCATCTGTGGTGGTGACAGCAACAAAAGAGAGGTAGTCAAAACCCTTATGGCAAAAATTTGATTAAATATAAATGGTTTCACTGCTTTCTTTTATTTGACAGTTATAAAAGGGCAACATGCAGTGATGCCACAATGATCCCTCACCATATTCACAACCACAAACACTAGCGTTTAAGTTAATTGTTAAGAGGGCTTGGTGTCACTGTTTGAGCTCAACACTGAGTGGTGTCTGTGTCCGGATTTACCTCGGTGAGGAATAAGCACAGTTCCTTGAAAGGCTGGAGCAGACTTGCATCTCGAATCTTCTTGATGACAAGGACACTTTTTGGTGGCTTGTTCCATGTCAGTCTCTGACTGGCAGGGTCCTGAATGTGCCTAAACATACAAATACGACTGTCAACTCAGGAGGGAAAAGATATTTAGACCTTTAGCCTTGAGCCTAATAGACAGGCTGAGGTAAGCTCTATTAACATTCGAAGCAACACAGTGTTCATCATAATAGCTTAGCAGCTGTACAATTATGGGTCACTGGCATTAAGTCTATCTCTGTTGCAGATCCATACGTGTCACGTACATTGGTCTCACCACTCATATGTCTCTACTAAGCCCAAGTGAGATTTCATTTAGGTGTGTGTAGACAATTGCCAGACATACAGAATCAAATTGTAACCCTGATTACTTTTTTTTAGAGTAATGTACAACTATCTCTGTTCTAAAATACAGCAGTTGTTGTGACGGTTGATGTGATGAGTTTGAATGAGATGTAATAAGAAAAAAGAAAAAAGAACATGTGGTACCATCTCCCCCCCCCCCCCCCCCCCCCCCCCCCCCCCCCGATCCTGATAGAACGTACAGGATAACTTAAAACCAGCCTCTGGACTCCTGTAAACCCACCAAGATGTCATCCAAATAACATGGAAAAGCAGCATCCTTAACCATGTCCTGTTTCTGATTCTTTGTGCACTCAATAATACTTAAGAATATCACAATATTAAAAATATAAAAGCTGACTTTTTAGAACTGACAAAGATAAAAGACAGCGGTAAAGGCTGAGTAATGTACAGAACATACAATAAATACAATAAATGGTCAAAATCCAGTTACAGTAAAACACTTCTCCAATTATTACCATAGAAACCTAAGTTTTTCAGGGCCTGGTTTCAAATGCACGAATGGGAGAAGAACACATCATTAGCATTTGAATGAGCCAGTTTCGCATCATACTTTCTGAAAGCACCATGACTTCCCTATTTCATTTAGCAACCCAGGTCTGTCCATGTTACAACAAGCTGCCTGTGATATCACGCAAAGACTGCCTATTTGAAGGTGGCAAAATTACAACCAGATCTTGGATAAAGGAAATTCGGTAGCACAATTAAACTTTGCCACAGACAACATCAAAATACCCAGCAGGTATGTCATTTTCCTCAATTAAAAGCCAAAATAAACACAAAACTGACAGTAATCCAAGCACTAAACTGTCAGCCACCATTTCACACAATTATTCTGCTATATCACCTGAGAAAGAGGTAGGAAAGTTGTTCTCACCATTTCCACACTTTGTTCTCATTGTTGTTGGCAGGGGTATCCTGCATGAGGCATGGCTTGAACTTCATGGCTGTACACATATAGCAAGGATGCTACTTCAGGTTGACTCAGCAGGGGAATGGGGCTCCGTCCCAGTGGCACGGTCTAAAAAAACAACTCATTGTGGCTCTAAGGACTTCCTCGAATGCTGCATATTGCAGAGCAGCTGAAGAACTGAGTTAGTTATCTTCTTGTGGTCCAGCTGTGAGTCAGCCAAGGGTTGTCCAAGAGGCTAAGGGTTAGACCCCAGGATAAGGTAACACTCTTCCCTTGAGCTGGATTCACCAAGGCTATATTTGTCCTGCTAAGGACTTAACAGTAAAACCTCCTTGATGCATTCTGGTGCAGAATTAAAGCTCTCTCTCATCTTAAAGGTTGGCCTGGTTTAAGTTCCAGCCCACAATGCTGGAACACGCCCATTTCAGGGAAGGCCTTTCCTTATTGGACAGGTGTTATTTACTGTAACACAACAATGACAGGGCTGTTGTAATGACATCTACTCTGACAGAGCGATATGAAAAAGCATTCTTCTTTATGCCAAGAAGGATTACTGAATCATGTCAAAGGTCACAGACACTCAAAGGAAAAATAGACTAATACTGAGATTAATTACTTAAGTTTATATTGCCATCTATTTTTAATACAAGCTTAGAATGAAGTAGCAAAACAGTGCATTTCTGAACAAATAAACAGTTTTAATGCAAAATAAAAAAGGTATTTTTATTTTAGAACCTTCTAAAGCAAATATAATGTGAAATAACATGACTCATGGCAGAAAATGTCCAGGATGAGATTGCTTAACCTCTATAAGTGATTCAATTATGCAATTTTTTATTTTGGGACAAAAAACACTTTATACTGATATACATGATATGTCGTAAATACTTATTATATTAAGTGTTACATAACCGGTACTGTTCTTTTAACAAGTCTCCAGCTTTGAATCAATACATAAGGTCAAGTACTATATAAAGGTTTATTTATTGATACATTTTTGAAATGTAATCAGGCCTGCCCCATCCTACATGCAGAGTAAGCGCTTGCGTAGGGCCCCACTGTGTGTGTATGGGCTTTTATGTTTACAAAGTGCCGATAAAATGTGGATCTCGGGCACACAACAGGTATCCAAGACGCTGAAGGAGCAGCTTTTAGCAGCGTTAGTAAGAGAGAGAGAGGCCGCTCGCGTCAAAGAGAGAGATGGCGCACGTTCGAAAGTGAAAGACAGACATGGCGGGCGTGGAAGAGAGAGAGAGGGAGAACGGTCATGTGTGTGGAGTCTGTAATTTCAATTCCTGTAACAGCTGATACTGTGCATTCAGTTCAGCTGATTTCCCAATGACAGTCTTTGTTTTTATTCTTTGACGACTGTTCTCATATTTTCCTGCTCTCTGCATTCATGTCTGATGAACAAAAGTGTGAAATTTTTATTTAATTGTTTGGGAACATAACATATTAATTTGAGTTTGAAGTAACTTAACTTGAAGTCAGTTACTTATGCTGAAGGACTCGCTGCTATTGTTTTTTATTCTGACTTAACATGTATATGCACGTGCACATAGGCATATACATAAGAATAAAGAGAGGGGGGCACCATAAGAATATTCCACTTAGGGAACCAATTTGGCAGTGGGTGGCCCTGCATGTATTCACACATATGCATCATGTATTTTTGATTACATGTTCTGAACTAGATAGAAAATATGGAACTGGTATGCTGACAGATGCTGCTGTAAAACAACCCCTTAGCTTCGGGGTGTGTTTAGGGATTCTCTCTGTAGTGAAAGAATTAACACTCTCCAACTAATAATAAAATCTAAAAAACAACAACAAGAAACTGGCTGCAGTCGTCTTACTTGAGCAGTATAACAACCACACCCGTCCACAGAGTGAGAGTGAAAGACACCTTCTCTATTCCCCTGAATACTCAACCACATTTTCACAGTATTCCTCATTGGAAGTGTTGTCTACAGCCTAATCTTCATTTACATATCAAAATAGCCTGGTTGTGCTACTTTTAACTCATCTAGCTGCTTTGGGGGGAGCTAATCCTTTTATTACCGCAGCCTAAAACAAACAGTGTTGGGAGCCACTTATGTGACTCTTCGAGTCAAGAGGTCAACAGATTGACCAGACTGAGATGAGGAAACTTACTACTTCAGGAAGCAGATCAACAAACAGTTTCAGCAGGTGGACATACTGTACAGTGTTAAGATAATGTCTCAGAATGGTTCTGATTACATCTGCTAGAAAGGGTTGGTCAGGGTGATCAGTACTGATTATATGTGAGTGTGTGCTCGGAAGTACGATAACTGTTTTTTCTGAAATGTTTTTGAAAAGTGGCACTCGTGGATTGGAATGAGTGACTGCCTAGATTTTTCCGCTAATCCAGAGGATGACATGGATCCAGCATTTATTTTTTCATGACTATTACTATATTGGGGCCATGAGCAGCAATGCATAAGCAACCAGAGGCTGAGAAGTGCTGGTTATGATGTTACCAGAGGGAGAAGTTGCTGAATTTGATTGTTTCTTTGAGTGCCCTTTAGTATGATTATGTAGGTCGTTATTCACATTGGCATATTGTAAGTAGTGCAAACTTTCAGTGCTTAGGACTGGATAACTTGCTACTGGTTTCTGCCTGGTCATCTGCAAGTCGATCACATGCTCAGTTTGACTGAGGTAAGGTGATGGATTTAAAGATTTCACCAGTCAAGAACACTCCCTTGTTTAACTTGATAAATTCCTTGGTTGCCTTGTCCTGACAATTCACAAAGAGATTAAACAGCAGATAAAATACAATGTGCTTGTGTTGAACCCGCTCAACGAAAAGAACGTCACTACATTTTCTTCTGTTTAATTACGCCATCACTTTACTTGGCGTGACATCACAATGAAGACACATGGCCCTGGTGTAGTATGGAATTCATGCATGCAAAATGACAACAAACTGAGGACTTTACAAAACCACAGCAATCAATTCTCTTGCTATTTACCTTTGCCTCCGTCCACTAATTCCTTGAATGGATTTCAATTGCTATATTATCAAAACCTTATAATTCTTATAAAATTACAAATTCTGTTTTCTAAAGTTATGTATGGCAATATTAGGAAAGTAGAAGAATGGGTTCGTGAGCACGCGATAAATATCTGTATCCTGCAGGAAGAATGGTTGAGCATTATTTATGCTTATCAGGGAATGACGATACTTAGCTCCATGAAGTACAACAACATTATCTGTTTGCACATGAAGCAAGTATGAAGTACATGTTTGGTGGTTGTTTCTTCAAAAATGCATATCATATGTATGATATGGATAACCTCCTGACTGTCTTAGGCTAAGATACAAGCTAATCTGGGCTGCTGATTTTCTGCTATCATAACCAAGGCTTATCAAATATATACCCCCTAAAATTAAAATGGAATTAGTTTGTTGGTCAAGTAAAATTATTTTAAAAAGAAGACTGCCTTGAAACAAACTGAAACAGAGCACTGTGGGAAAAGATATGACTGTTGGATTCTTGATTTCAATCTTACATTGCTTTACGTCCCATCAACTCTCAATAGGGAAATTTCAGTAATGAGGTTGAGATGATAGCAGAATGTTAAATTTGGATCCAATACTAGAATAAAAAGAGTGACACCTTTTTCAATAACGTGGCAAAAAAAGAAAACAACATATGTGAGAAGTTCAACTTAACAATAAAAAAAAGAAAAGAAAAATAGTTTTTCAGTTAGGCCCAATGACCCACATCAGAGATTATTCCCTCTATCAGAATGAGTCCAAATTCAAAGTGTAACCATGGAAATCTCAAATTCAAATGATACAAGTTCTTTAATAATAAAATGCACCACTCCAGTACTTGGCTGTTGTGTGTAGACAGTATGTAAAGTAATCAAGTTTTTGACACAAAACGTGACAGATATGCACAGTGTGCATGAAATTATGCCTTGAAATCAGTTTTTCTTTATATATCGTGTACTTTAATACTAACAAATTCATGTTTAAAAGTATAGATACTATGTGCTTGTTTAAAAGTATAGGAACTACAGTTACATAAAGGAAACAGTCAAACAAGTAACGGATATGGACTATGGAACGTTTGCACTGTTCAAAAATGTTGACGAGATGCCCACATTCAGGGTTGAATGTTCCATTACTTTGGGCTCGTTTCCACCACAGCGGTTTGAAAGCCAGAGCCGAGCTAGAGCCTAATTTGGAACCAGTTCTCAAGGTTTCCAGCGCGGAAGGACTGGCTCTGGCCCTGAAAACGGATGCTATTGCGAACATTAGGAAGCTGGTCCAGAGGCAGGAGCTAGAGACGTTGGTAAGCCAGAGGTCATCACAGAAAACCAAAACTTCTTGTTCGCAATGTTTAAGAAGCTTTAGCGAGAGAGCGCGTCGTCTATTTGAATCTAATAAAACTGTAACTATATTAAGAAAAAATTCATGGTGGACGTGTATTAAAGAAGTGGTGGTGATGGAGGTGAAAAACCAACCTTCTCCTCTCATTAAAACGCCAGTGTTGAAGCACGACATGTCTGCAGGGGAGTACGGATTGACCGAACTGATCAATAACAAATTATAGACAAAGTTCTGGAAATGAGTGCAGGGACCTTATCGGTACCACCGGCACGCAACATGACTAAGCATAAACTGGAACCCACATTTAAAGTTTAAAACCGGGTCCTCGGTGAAAGACCGGTGTGTTGGGAAACGTTGGCTCAGCAACAGCAAGAGACGGTGGTGGATGATAGACAACTCCAAAGATCAACAGAAGCAAGTTTTTTTTCCCACGTTTCATTTTGTTGAAATCAGTAGCTTTGATTGTTTAGATAACATTAGTTGACAAACAGTTAGCCTCCAGTTAACAGTAGCTTACGTCAGCGGTCTACCCGCTAACATGAGTTAGCGCCTCACTTAACGTCAGTTTACGATTTCCCATCAGCTTTACAGCGTATAATGTGTCATGGACGGATTGGCTAGTTAAATTATTGTTGTCTTGTTTTTATTTATAGATGTCGACTGTGGGTTATAATAAAACAGTTTCAGATTAGGTGTGGGGATACCAAAGTATACTTTAAAGTACATTTATATAACATGCAATTATGTAAGACGTGGATGTACTTTGAGGTGTTATTTCTCATTCTTTTGCACAGGCAAAGATAATTAATAATAACAATAGTGCGATATTTGGATAAGACAGAAGAGAGATTCTTGCAGCAAAGCTGAAGACAACAGACCAAAATGAAGTGCCAAGATTTTTTATTAGAAAACTTAATTTAAACATAAATATTTATATAGCATTGCACACTTTTTTATTATTGTGACTTTTGTAGTTCTTGTATGATACTTTAAAGAAGATTCTTTAAAACAAACAATTTTTGTGATGAACATGTCTACTACAATATGCCTAAATTATAGAAACATAATACAATACTTAAAGTCTAGATGTGTTGGGATTTTCCAAAACAGAATATGTTTTTAAAAAAAGTGCAGTGGCACTGCGAAACAATTCACTCCCTCTGTTAAAGCAGACCATCAATAATCACTCTAGTATCCGTTAAAGTTATCCATTATTAATAATAAAGGTCTGTTTGCAGTAGAGCATTATTATGCTGTACTGCATATAAAATACTGTGCATACTGTCATGTAAATATTATACTATCAGTTTGGGCATTATATCATAATGCCCAAACTGATAGTATAATATTTACACGACAGTCTGGAAATTCCTCAATGACATTATTTCCGTGTTCTTCACACGTGCTCTGTAGCACACAGCAGGTGAGATACAGGTCATCAGCTGCCAGGCTACCTGTAAAGATAAACATCATCGTGTCATTCATTTATTTGATTAATCAAAATCGATCAGCTGCAGTAAGGTTGCTGCTATTTAGCTAGTTATACTCTGAAACAAACCGGCTAGCATTAACATCTTATGTTCAGCGTTAATTAAGAGTAAGGACGTGGTAGGTACTTACATTTCTTCTCTAACGTGGTCGCTGTCCACAGCGGTCAAAACTTGCGGATGAATCCGCAAAAGCAGTCATGTTTGGATGCCAATGTAGTCACGTAAGTCCAGTAGCACCAACTGCGAAGGGAAGCTGGCCGCCATTGTTATGGCTTTAGCGGTAGGGTCGCTGAGAAAACGGGGACTTATCCAAGACTCAAGTAGTGATGCATTAACGTGGCTCTGTAGCCAGTGGGGACGTGAGGTGTTCATACATTGAACCAATTGAGAAAGGTCTCTTGTGCCGACTCGGACCAAAAACCTGGTTCTGTGTTGTTGGAAACAAGGTATTTGTGTATTATAAAAAAAGTACTGTCAGCAGATTTCCACCAATTATTAGGGGTCATCTGACAGCTAACTTTCGTAGTAATGGTACTGATCACTTCAACACTCAGTGCAATGGGCTCAGAGTCATTGTTGGCCTTGCAGGAAATGAAAACTACTACGAGCAGTTTTCACGGTTCTTGTTGAACAAGATAAACTGAGATGTCCCTGAAATTCTCGAATGAAGCCATGTGACCGTGGTAAAAACCGGAGAGGGAAAACAACCCCTTATCTAAAACCTGTTTCACCTGTCCTCACTTACATAACTGCATGCGGATTCTGGAGCATGCATGCCTTCGGGCCAAATGTAGTCACAGGGCTTGGTCCATGAAGAGACTGATTCCTCCTGAAAGAGAGAAAGTATATAGAGTCAACCTGAGGGTAGATGTAGAACCATTTTAAAGAGCAAAACAATTATCAGCAGCAAACTAGAACAAATTTCCTGTTATGGCCATGGCAAATTCTTTATCAATGCAGAAGTACTACATCTTGAACCGAAGCAAATTGAGGTCTTTGGGGGTTTCGCTTTACTTTTTGATCAAATAAAATTCCACTTTCATACCCTCATTTAAAAGATAATTGAGTAAGTGAATGCCTTGTGTTTGAAGCATTTAAAGACATAAATTAATCAGCAACAAATATTAGATTGTTGTCACTGGTCGATATGGAATCAGTCTGATGTGCTGTATACAATTACAAATTCCTCAATTATACCTGTGACTTTTGATGAAGAGCATTAATCAAACTTAGCAAAAACTTTGTCACAATCCTTGGCAAATTATTACAATGGATTGCAAAATGTCTAAAAAACAAACACCTCTGCATCGCCTATCAGCAGTACAAACACTGTTTGCACAACTGATGAAATGAAGGCCAACAGTTTCAATAACCATTAACAGGACGTCAGCTTTCTGTTTGAACTCTGGAGACTACAAGAGGCTGCTATTTGGTACAGTACTGGCATAGACTGTCATTCCATACACTGAGACATTATTCATGTTTTTGAGTGAAAGCAATTCTGTCAGGCAGTCACTCTTAACTGTGATGTTGAGCTTAATGTTCAGCAGCATTCAGGACAAAACCTTTAGGCAGAAAGTCTGCTTAGCTTTACTGTTTTATTAAGGCTCCCTTTATCAATACCTTTATATAACCAGATAAGGAGAACGATACAGGTCTGACCTGTAGTGAGCAACCATAATATTATCAATTAATCAGCTTCAAAGATTAGCTTAAATGGGTATTTGCAGTGGTGGGGGGGGGGAATATCTGTTCAAGTCACAGAAACTCAAAATTAACATAACAAGTTCCCTTGTCACAGATTTGCATGTTGACTCGCAAGTCTTGTTTCTCTGAGACACTTAGAGAGCAGACAGATGTAAATACTCTCCAACAAATGTCCCCACCTCTATCTTGTGTTAAGGCGGGTGTCAGTGTTTGCAATTTCAAATCGTCATCACAGTATCTTATTTGTATATATCACTTATTTTGTGTTTTTATATTTTTCAAATGTTTTATACATTTTAACACCAGAGAACAGAGAGCAAAGTGCAGTCAATGTTGAATTTAGGTCTCCATATTAATGAAAATGACCCAGAACTGTAGTTTTGTACATGATGCTGCAGCTCAATACTCCATTACTACCTCTCTTTAGGTAATAATGAAATGGATGATAAAATATATTAATAAAAAATAATTTAAAAAAAATCCTACACACGGAGAATTTCCACCAGATCATTAAAATGTTTGTTTAATAATCTGGTGGAAATGAATCGCTCTAGTTAATCTGAAGTCAAAAATCTTGGTGTCATTTCAGATCCAGACCCAAGTTTTAGGTCACACATTTACAAGGTGATGAAAATAGTTTTCAATATTTTCAATTTTCAGAAGAAGCTAAGTAAGATACAGTCTGACTAATCATAAATCAAAAAGAGGGTGAAAAATCCCCCCAGTTGATCAGATTACTGTTAACCAGTATTTTGCTTGTATATGTAAAAAAACACCAAAAAAAACAAAGACAATTTAAACAACTCTGTTATTACCATAACCAAGAGGGGAGAGCACATACGTCCAGTAAAGCCTCCTTTTACCCCGGAAGATTCAGTCTCTGTTACTCTTGAAAAGATTGATCTCGAAATAATCTAGAATTGCTTTCAAGATCAATCTCTTTATATACAAAACTTTAGTTGGCTAGGACCAAGAAACTATTGTCACTCCCATCATTAGCATTCTGGTTTATTGGAGGTTCTCAGAAACAATGAAAAAGAAGAACAGGAACAAAGAATTCAAACACATTACCTCTCAATATTATGGAAGCCATCACTGATGCTTCATGTTTGCAAAATGAACTTATTTCTTATCAGAATGATCAAGAAAAAATAAATTTTCATTCCTTTTTAATGCTGCATAGAATTTCAATTTGAGCTTCCTTCCATGTATGATGGATACTATACAAATTAGGTCAATTATTGTTATTGTTAAATTCAAATATGTTTAGTCAGTGAAAAAATAAATATTGTACTAATTTGTCCAGAAATAAAAGCAATTCATCCAGTATCCCATCACTCAAGATTATTTTTAAATTGTTAAATGTTAAACTCAGCTCATCTTAACAACTGACTCTCTCTGGCTTTTGACAAATCCCCCCTTTATTCAATTAGCAGCTTTTAGCAAGGGGAACCCCCTTCTTCTGTGTTTGTTTTTCATGAGTTATGCCCAATAATCGTTAAGTAACTCAAGAAAGTTCATACCTGCTCATTACAAGCTGTAAACAGTTTCTGTAAGATGTCACAAAAAATGAAAGTGTAATTTCTGAACTGGGATAAACCTAAACCTTACACTTTATTTGTGGGAGTTTATTTCAACATCTTGGAAAAGTGTCATCTTCAAATGCCTGCTCACTTCCTCCTTTCTGCATCTTCTCACTTCCCCCTGTAAGAAACCCCATCACTATTGCAAATACAAACAAACAAAGCTCTTTCAACATCCAGTGGACAAGCTTTTCAGGTCTCAAATTGCCTGTTTCCTTGACGTTACTCATGCGATGATTGAAGGTGTTGCACCGACATGGGTTTCTCAAATGTCTGAAATGGTGCAACACTGATCATGTCACAAGGCAGTTTCAAAAGTGTTCCTCATGAAATCTTAAGCGACTACTGTTTAAATACCTCAGGACAATAACTCAGTCAGGTTGTTATGTGGTCACCATCTGTGTCTACAAATCCACCCAATAAAGTTGAGCAGGTTCGGGCACATATGTGAAACGCCCAGTTGGGGCTGGGGCGATTTATTGTAAAAAGATTGTGATCTAATTTCTGAAGTATGGAGGCGCTTTGCATTCACAAAAAAAACAAAAGAACCCCAGATCAGACACCTTATCTACATATGATAATTATCGTATGTCTGTGAAGACTGGATCTACAGAGAAGCTGGAGCGCTCACAAGACGTAAAACAAGCAGAAACAGGAGTGTTAGTCTATTATCCTTCCTTACCTCGTTCTTTGTGTCATCTTTTTGTTCAACTATTTTATTTCTCATTTGTTTCACGGTTGCTACTAATCTCTTTCCCTCATAACAACGTGGAAGAGGTAGACACTAGAGTTTAAATACCCAGCTGAAGCCGCGCCAGTCTCATCGAACCCAAATTGACCAGGTGGATCTGGACGTAAAAAACGTGAGGTCCACCAGGTTTGGCCAGCTATTTAGAAATTTTGTACTGGTTAATTTATAAATGCTATTGACAGTTTGTAATGTTTGCGTTGGATGGGTCAAAACATCAGCTAAGAGCACTGAGTCAAAATTACAGCCCCCTTTACAGTAGTTTACTCTGCTGACATGAGGAATCAGGGTGAATAGAAGAGTGGTAATCATGGTAACGACATCATTGTGACAGTGTAAAAAAACTCAGTGCTCCAGCAAGTGTTAACTGTGTCGGACACGGCCAAGTTCGGACATTAAAACATGAACACAGAGGGTCTGCAGAGTTCAGACCGGGGCCGAGTCAATAGTCTCCCGAACTTGGAATTGGGCTTGGACATAAATATGCACCCGGGCCGTACTCGAGTGTGCACTACAGCTGTGGGAAATAACATATAACCCTTATCTATATTTATATTTGTTGCTTTATATTTCGTTTTTAATATTAGATAATCCCTGTGTGTGTATGTGGGTATCAACCTGTTGCTGTAATGTGTGAATTTCCCAATTTAGGATCAATAAACTATAATTCTAGTAACAGACATTTATTGGGATTGAACATTAAAACACATAATAAAAATGAATGTTTTTGTTTTTGTTTACCTTTAAGGTCCGGCAAGGACCACTAACATATGAAATTTATCTGGCTTAAGGCAACTTCTCAGATGGTCACAATGTTGCCTGTCATAGTGAACATCACTCAGATGCTGTACCAGATGGACAAAGGTATATACTTCCTTGCCAACATGGCAATCAAAGGGAAACGCCACCACATCCGAGGAGGGATCCATTGCCACTTCCTGCAGGTATGTGTCCGTTAAGCATTGGCCATCATTGACATTGGAACAGCCAGGGTAGCAATTGATCATGTAGAGTCCCCACAACCCATCAGTGTTGTCTCTTTCCTCTTTTATCCCTTTGTCCGCTGAGAGCTTCAGAAATTCCCAATTGCTTCAATGTACCTGCAACTGCGTTTGTCGGTTCAAATTCAGCAAACGGGAAGGGGAGGCTGCTCAAGAGTACTTATTTTAGATATGTGGTATTATTGTATTTCACCCTACCGTTGCGCTGCAATTTTGGAAAAATGCGACCGGCCTCATCATGAACAATAATATGGATGTCTGTAAGGTTTTGACCAATGAGAGGAGACACCAATCCAGGCTAGAGGTTGATAAGGCAGTGAGACCAGAATCATTAGTAAATGCTTCTAATTTGTACTGTACTGTGGCTAGGATACAAGCTGGTTTAAAGCAAGATCTGGCAACTTGCAGTTATTCATAATATGCTTGCCATCAGTTTGAGAAGCCAGGCTCTGTGTGTAGGATATTGTGTAACACCCACCTGTAGTCAGAGGAGCAGCTGGCTGAGGATGTGCTAAGGCTGCGGGGCTTCCTGTTGAGTCGAGCCACGCTGCGGCAGGTGACCTCCCCTCCGTCACAGGTGGAGCAGCAGTATGGGGCAGCATCTACTCTCATCTCCTCTCCACAGTCCATCTCAGACAGCAACAGAACTGTTTGGAGTATTACATGTGCTTGAGTCAGATGTTGGCTGGGATACAATCATTAGTTGACAAAGATCTAATCCACTAAAACAAAACATTATTCATGTAATGGATGGTTTAGGAAAAAAAAGCAGACATAATATATTTCATATATGCTTTACACCAAAGAAATAAGTGTCCATCTACGATTCACCTCAGAAAACAGCCCCCCAGCTTTTGATATTAGTTGAATAAGTTGAGTCAAAATTTGTGTTAGTGTTATATGACGACATAACGTAATAGACAAAGCAGACGGTAGTGGAGTTTATGGTGGCATCTGGACAGAAAGCTATATTTTAAGTTTGAACCAACATATACAGCTATGGCTAACTGAGATCAGTTAGCCGTGCCTCCCGATAGCATAAATAGTACATTTAGCCTCCGAAAGATCAAAGTGTGGATCGCTGCTTGCTACAACAATCCTTCCACCGAGATACATGACTGTTAAGCCGATGAATGGGGACGGAGTCAGGTGGCAGAGCTTCACAGTAAGCTAATTAAGCCAGCAACGCTAGTTAGCAGGCAATATGTCAGGCATGATCTACATTAAATCATACAATCATTTACAAATAAGGTCAGCACTACCTTCAACCCACAGCGTTACAAGGGACGACACAAATCTGGGGATGGAGAAAACTGCCAGAAGATCAGAATGTCAACATTATTAAATTACATAAAAACGTTACAAGAGGCTCTGTCAACAGCGAGCTCCTCACTTCCTGAAACTCAACGACCAATCACAGACCGTCAGGTTGATTACGTCAATATGGAAGATAACACTTTGAGCCAAGAATGTGTAATTATATTGGGTATCATCATCAAACTATATTTAAGACACGAAAGAAGAAAGGTTCCTGTTTAACAAAATCATTTTAACCTTTCAACACCCTATCCTGTGTTGCCAGCAGAGAGCAACACAGGATAGGGTGCATTCCAAAGCATTTTAAAAAACAGGAATGTGACAGCTTGGTACGGAAGCGCTTTGCTGTCATGCCCGAAAAAAAAAAAGAATTCAGTGTCACGTTAAAACTTCATAATTTTCACGTTTTTACATGATAATAATCACTTTTTTAGATGATAATTTTCACGTTATAACGTGATAATTTTCACGTTTTCACATGATAATTTTCGTGTTACAACGTGATATGCACTTAACCTGCAATAAACAGGCGTCTCTATGGCCCAAACCACTTTTGAGATTTCTGCGGAATGCTGGTGCACCAGAAGAGTTTCTTCTGCACCTGGAACAAGAACATATAAGTGCATTTTTGTATGATCTTCCTCTCCGTCAAATATACCCCAACGTCATGGCCAGCCTGGCACAGTCCGTTTACCAAACTCTGCTAAATGTGATGAAGAGTTCTTTCCCTTCCTAAAATTCATAAATAAAGAACCCAGTTGGCTTGTTTTAGGAGAATTGTGTCCCCACCTCCGTTGTCAGGGTATCAGCACCTTGGAAAGCTCCAGGGGTTTAGATATATCAATCCATTATAATATG
Organism: Lophius americanus; assembly: GCA_037951165.1. NCBI lineage: Eukaryota > Metazoa > Chordata > Actinopteri > Lophiiformes > Lophiidae > Lophius > Lophius americanus. The sequence goes on from JBBDHG010000001.1 coordinate 6,616,637, forward strand.
TTTAATTGATGTGTTATGGGTTGGGGTAAGGCTCTGGTCATGGTATTTAAATTTATTTCAACAACACAGGTAACAAATTAAATACGCAATTAGGTAACTCCAGTAGTTATTGTGAGACCGACCACAGTGCTCCTGCTCCCTGAACACACAAAGCACCTTCAAAAGGCTTTTTCATTAATTATTACAATGCACAACAATTTAAGCCTTTTTTTGCAAAGGCGGAAAACAAATTTAAAGGCCATAGTCATATTAATAAAGACAAGTCAAACTTGCATACATAATCAAAAAATGCTTAGATTTAAACTCAAGCAATTTTCCACTCAAGCAAAACTTTCCCTTTAGAGGGTGTGAAAGAGTGTGTCTTTTTTTACAGATTGATGCCACGATCATTGACTCTATGGCTGATGATGTTCTGGCTGGCTACATCACAACATACGGAGATCGGATTGCAGCACGATGCTTCTGTTTGGAAAAGAAAGGTTCAACATGTGAAAAAGAATTAAAAAAACAGTCACTGCTAGAAAAGCTGAAGTAAAAGATAGGCATAAATGGGAATGACGATAAGAACTTTGATCATGAAGAAACATCTGCTCCAAAATGACAAAAACATTTTGCAAAAAAAACAAATGGACTGAAAAAAAGATCAGAAAAGTTGAGTTGGGATAAAGGTAGACAAATTAGGAAATGCAGAGGAGGCGGAACAAGAACTCTTGATGTACCCAAAGGATCAACGAAAGCTGACATATTACAGTATGTTAAAGATCTTTTCTTTGCAAATGGGAATAATAAATTTGGAAGATTGATTCATGGCATATTGGACTATCAGGAGGAAGTTGTATTTGATGAAGACATCACAGTTGGTGATTTGTACACGGTACTAAAAATGGGAGTTTTAAGATTTTACCTTTGCACTAAGAGTTGGAGAGATGAGAATGATGAAGACTCTGATGGGGAGAAATCAGACACATAAAGTGATGAACAAATGGCACGTGTACATAAAGAAAATGAGCAAATTGCTCAAACTGCTATCATTGTGTCAAAAGATTTGAGCGAGTTTCAAGCAGATGCATTATACGACACAGAGGTGATGTTTGGCCCCTTCCTTGGTGAACCCCTGTCTTCTCAACTGGACAGGACATTGAAACATGAACCCAGTCTGCACTTTGAAGGAGAAGATATTGTCCTCACATCCATCAGGCTCCCATCAAGCAGAGGGCTCATTACCCCAGACGCAGCATCCCTAGGTTTGGCAAGTAGTTCTACAGACTCATACAATGTTCTTTGTGTCACCATAAAACTTCAGAGGGTCAATCTTCTGGAAGAGATGATCAGCCAGTTTGAAAACCCAGCACCGCTCAACTTCCCTCTGAAATACTCCTATATAGATGAAAAAGGAGCTGATGCAGATGGTGTGTCAAGAGAGGTTTAGGCAGCATTTGGACAGAGCTCGTGGACCACACAGCAGAAGGGGAGGACCTCGGGGTTCCATCACTGTCTCCTAAATGCTAGGAAGAAGAGTGGAAATCCATTGGCCGAATATTACTAAAGGACTTTCGTGACCATGGATACTTTCCCGGTCGACTTGCCCCGGTTTTTACAGTGGCACTTATTTTTGGTGAGAATGAAAACTCTGAACTCTGATGAGATACTGTTTGAAAGTCTTCTCCTGTGTATGAGTCAGCCAGATAGGGATCTGATAACCCCTGCCTTAAGAGAAGATCTTGTAGATGAGGACAGGGATGAACTATTTGATCTTTTGGACCGCTTGAATGTAACAACGCTTCCAACAAGAGAAAAGTCATCTTTTCTGAAAGTGGCCCACAAGTGGCAGTTGATCCGAAAGCCAAGATATGCAGGAGAAAAAAAGTCATTTATTGCTAGTAACTCACTTAAAGAAGCATTTAGGAGTTCACAAGATGTCCTAAGAATGTACAATGTAAAAAAGCCAACAACAAGAAAGATTTTGATGCTGCTGGATGCATCTCCTACAACTCAGGCAGAGAACCAGAGCTTCCGTTTTCTGCAGCAGTACGTCAGAGGACTGGGTAATGCAGGGCTCAGAAGGATGTTGAGGTTTGTCACTGGGTCCGACGTTATTTGTAATGACTAAGTTGAGGTTTTGTTAACACCACAAGATGGATTGGGACGACGACCAATAGCACATACCTGTGGACCAGTTCTGGAACTACCATGGATGTACACTTCCTACCTAGAACCACGCACTGAGATAGACAGTATACAAGTCACAAACAGCTTCTTTAAGTTCACCATAGCTTAGACCAAGTTTTCTTCCTTCCTAAACAATATACTGTAGATTATTCATGGAAAGTGTTGGTAAGATCCATTTCACATGGCAAAGACAAGAAGAAGTGAAGGAGAGAAATTGTTTTAATAAATGTTTTACCTGTTGGAGAAATTGTCTAACAAAGCAGCAGAGCACCTGCCAGAGTTTGGGAGCAGGAGGGGCAGGAGGGGCAGGAGGGGCAGGAGGGGCACATTTAAGGCTGCAAAGACACAGTTACTCTGCCAAATGTGATCTGCCAAAGTCTGTTGGGCTTAATTGTGCGTTACGATGCGGTTTTGGTAGGTAGAGTGGTGAAATTTGTTTTCCTAATGCATAACTTGTTTTGGGTTCATTTTTGTTTATTATAATGATCTTCACATAAGTCTTTGGTTTGTTTTTTGTCCCTTGTTATTGGGACACGCCTCAGGTTCCACAGTGATATGGCAAAAAATTCAAAGTTATTTTCTGATGAAAAACTTTTCTCTGTTTTTTTTGGTCATTAAGCTTCCCTTACGTGCACATAAGGAAAAAGAAGAAAATTGGTGGACAACATTGTTTATTTGTCAAATCTCTATAAATGGGGATGTTGATGGCTTTTAGTTAAAGAAAATAACTAAACTGACACATTTTACACAAGTTTTAAAAATAGAGGTATACAACGTTTTTCTGGTATCAGGGGTGAGGAAATTTCTATTTAATATTGTGGGGGAAAAATGAGGGATGCAGGACTGTCTGTTAGAGAAATACAAAAATTACGCCTCAGGTTGAGAGCGTTGGGTTTCCCTTTTCTGTGGCAGGAATCATATGGTATCAGTGAACATAACTGCACTCATGTGCATCTAATACCTCGGTAAACCACTTCCGTTATTCTTACATCCTATCGATGCTTTAGTTACCCCCGTGATATAACAACCAGTGTCTTCTCAAAACAAGTGGGACACAATATTGCATGACCATACTGCCATGTCAACTTATTGTTAACCTCAGAGATAAGACCCTGTTTTAATAGGTAATCTTTTTGGAGACTATTACCTTCCAACTAAAGAAAAACAAAATGGCTCTGAAAGGTCTCATAAAAATATGTTAAAAAAACAGTCAATATTATGTAGACCATTAATTATCCAGATGTCTTGGTGTCAATTTCTATTTCTCATTAGGTGTGCTCTTATGAAGAGGTAGAGCTCTATGGCTTCATCTGCTGTGGTGGGTGAGTGTAAGAAATATTCTGCCATTATAAGGCTACACAAACTGAATACTGTTTCATCACAAGGATAAGGTCCCCTCTGTTGGCATTCTTCTTTACAAGCATCCACTGCTTCCCGAGAGACATTTTTTAGGTGATCCTGTCCTCTAAATAGTTGAGGGATAGTGTACATTAGAATTCAGCCTCCACTTGGCGCTACTGCATTTCTACCCCGGCGGTTGATGTGGTTGGAGAAGCGGTTGCTGCAGAGCTTCTTGTTAAAGACAAATACCCATAAGATTAAAGATTAATATCTTGTTTTCCTTATCCCAGGAACAAAATTTCTTTCCTGAAAAATGAATACTGGTGTATAAAATGACGTGAAAAGTAATGTACGGCTAAACTATGTACAACTGCTGATATTTATATCCACAAATGATTGACAGATCACATGTACTTTTGAAATTTAAGTGGGTCGTGTACCTTGTGAGAATAAGGTAGCAGGTTTTTTATAGACTGTGTCAGTACTGTTTTTCATCATCTGTTCACTCGGCTTTTTCTCAACTTTTTTTTAATTTAATGGTCATTCATGCCAAATAAATTCCCATATCTGTGAATGCCAGTAATTGAATTTGAATTGAAGTTGCAAATCTGTTGAATTACTGTTTAATTAATAGATGAGGTTCAGTTAGAGTAACAACTTTCTCTTTGGTTATGTAGAGACTTGATGGCTTGTAGTAATGGCACCGGTACCCCATACTCCCGCAGCACCCCCCACCCCCCACTTCCTGGCCGGGGGACATCCATAAAACACATGTACACTGGAGGTGTAACTTCCTATGAGCCCACAAGAAAGCCTGAAAGAGTAATCACACCCAAAATCAGAATAAAAACGAAAATCCCTGACTGGTCCAACTAATAATGTTCAATATGGCATTTTCAGGCTCTTTCCAATCGTGGAACCAATGGTGAGCCTGCCCGTTCTGATGTTCTGTGGCGAATGCCTATCCAGCTCCATGTTGCCAGCACAGGTCCCTGGATATCAGACACTCATTCCACCTTCATGGAGTCCTTCTGACAGTTTGGTCAGAAACATCTCACCAGTAGCCCAGTGGAGATAATGTTTTTTGGCTCTGGCAGTGCTCCTCTTGTTCCTCTTCACCAAAAGGAGTAGATATTCATGCTGCTACTAGGTTGATGTCCACACACCTGAAACTGTTCTGGGAGACACAGCAAAACTTCTTGCTTTCCTGGTTGAACTGAACTTTCTTTGCAACCTGAATGGGTTGCAGGTACCACATCATATTACCACTAGAGACAAGGACAGCAGCAAAATGCAAAACTAGAAAAAAATCAGTCAGTAGCGACGCAGCCAAAAATACTGAAACTTGAAAATGAAAATGGAAGATTATTGATTTCCAAATATCTGTATTGTCCATGACGAAAGGGGTGATTCATTGTGATTAAATTGACAGTCTAATAGTCCTGCAATAAATTCACTTTTGCGAAAACAGGGCGCTGTCCATGGTGCTGAATAATTTACGCCGCACAGAATTGGATTGCCTTACCTGTTCGCTGTTTATAGGCAGTCTGGGCTATCAGGAAGGGGCACTACTCACCAATCCTACTATCTTATACTTAATTATTAATGAATAGACGTTTAATGTTTCTAGTTATTTTTACTCATGGTGGGATTTAAGATGTTAGCATTGGTAGCATCCTGGGCTTAAATAGGTGACTATGTGATTTGAAGGGATTCCCTTTTGTTGTCCTGACAAGAATACCAGATGGCCTCGGGCCTATGTTATATACAGGGATGTATTTATCGGATTGTGTACCGTGTACACAGTAACGCAAATCAGTTCTACATTTTAAGGAAGTCAATAAAGAACATCACTCCACAGTACATTGAAATAGTTGCAATGGAAACTGCGTAGGAATATGGCATGTTCCAATTGTAATTTTTGTGTTTAGGTAACAAAAATAAGACTGCCTTGTAGCTAGACTATAAAAGAACATGTATACTATAGTCTGAAATAACTCTGGGAGATGAAAACTCTGTAACATGAGCAGAAAAATACTTCAGCGAGACTTAGTTATTGATGACTAAGTGTTATTGCATGTTTACACCATGACTACCGTGTGTCTCCTGTCAACAGCGGGGAATAAAAGTAGACCCGTCCCTGTCTTCATTTACGTCCTCAATTTAGAAATAAATACCTGAGATCAGGCAGGGAAAGCGAATACAAGTTACAAACCTGATTTGTGAAAAATGAGTGGAAGAGGGAAGAGAGGAAAGGGACTCGGCAGAGGAGGCGTTAAGCATCAGCGTAAAGTTCTCGTGATAACATCCAGGGAATCAGCAAGGAGGATTCTGCTCCTCCACTGTTTTTTAGAGGCAAGAGGGAATTCAAAAAATATAAAAAGTAATTGGTTAAATTGAACCATTACCAGTTGTGCTATAAAATAATCTATGGGTGTCACATGGAAGCAAGCGCTCAGCAGGAACACTGATTCTGAACAGAAGCTGTCGGAGTGTCAAACCTTTAAAATGTTAAGATGTAATCATGGTAAAGAAAAACTATTTTCATAAAGTAACTTATATTTAGAATGTCGGGGATCACTACTCGTATTATTGCAATATACCAGCCATAATTGTTTTCTGTACCAAGGTAGAGCTTTATTAATATATAATTTTATTTATAATTATTATACTAATATTATTTATTATTATTATTATTATTATAATTAATGATGACCAAAATGGAGACGGATGGACAGATGATGAAATATTACAAAATATTGATGAAGTACTCAGTAACCAGTATGAATGCACACAGAAATCTGTGATGTGATGATGAAGCCTTCAGATTGTCCGTAGATTGGGGAGTGAGGTCTCTCCATTATCATTTGAGTTCAAAAAAAGTCTAATTTCTTTTTAATATGTTCCTTAAAATGAGGATCAGAGTCTTGAATTCAGTTGCCATCTATTCTTTTTTGGTCACAGAATAACTATTTATTAATTCAACATCTTAGAAACTCTAAATGTACCATCAAATTAAAAAAAATGTTTGTGTCAAGCATGTTTCTAAATACTAAAATTAAAAAATTAAATAAAATCACACTTAAATCTATATTTATAAGAAAGTTCAACCTTTTGGTAAACCATGTTTTTAGCAAACATTTCACCCTTATTGTACATTTGTGTTGTGTCTAGTTACATCATTTTGTCTGACACACAAATACAAATTCCTGCTTATCGTATTTTCTCAATAGCCATTGTTAATGCCTTCTCCTCCCTTTGACCTGTGGTTTCTCCCAGGGTTCCATCCTTGGCCCCTTAGTCTTTAGTGTATACAAGCTGCCACTTGGTCATATTATAAACAGGTTCAGTCAAGTGGCTTACATTTTTCAATAAGAAATAGTGACTCAAAATATCCTCAACCAAACAGTTTAGCGGGCCATTAAAAGGTTAAGATCAAAGGATACATTTCTAAGTGCATGGTCATTTAGATGTATTGTTCTGATTCACAAAGTATGTACTTTATATTTATCCTTTCCAAATCTTAGATGTTAAGTTGTAAATTGACTACTTATATAATAATACTAATAATAATACATTTAATTTCTAAGCGCTTTTGTACTCTGCCCGACCACTCAAAGCTCTTCACGGTGTGAGCTGGCATTCACCCATTCAAACAAACATTCACACAATGAAGATAGACAGATTTATCTATTTTAGTTTATTTCTGGCTGTGGTTGTATAATTAAAAACCTCCACATATCAGGAGGCAATCGGCTTCTGTTATTATGATGCTGGTGTATCCATATAAAACTTGTCTGAATAATGGAAGAATAGGATTCTATTGTCAGTTTTTCTCTCCACGTAAACCTGGACAAAAGAAAAGAGCGATTGTTTTCCTCAGTGAGAAACAACATTCTGAAAAGACATTTAAAATGAGAGAAAAAGAGGGCCGGTAAGTTTTAGCATTGAGGAATGTAGTTCGGAATTAAAATACTCATTTGAATAAATATGCAACCCCAGGAAGTGAAACTGATTTCCTTCAAAATGTCCAGTTTTGAAAGACATCCCAAAATCCTCCGGGATTTACCACGGAAGTGAAGAAAAAGCCACTGCTAACCTAAAAGAAATGAAAGATGATTGATTAGCTCACATCTCTCGCAGATTTTCTATAGATCGATAAGCTGAAGGTTTAATTGTCTTAAGGGTCATTGGGACTTCCCTTCCTGAGACCCCGAAAAAATGAAGTTTGAGAATTTCAGTCATTTCAAGATAAATGAAGTCTATGGGATTGTGAGAGACTGAGATGGTTAGAACGAGGAGTCACAGACGCATTTTTGTTAGGAAGGGTTTAATTTTACCCAAAAATAAGGAAAATGCACAAAAATAAGCAGTATAGTTCTGGGCCAGTAGGGTTCAATAAAACAGAACTAAACTCAGGATTTTGCAAACAATACATTTGAGCAAAGTAATTTATACAATGGAACTCACTATGAACAAATCATCTCAGAAGACCTCAAAAAAAAAAAATACAGGGGTGTTTAAGGTAGCTGATCAAACCAAATTAATGGGAAATGGGAGTAAAACAAAACACTAATCCACTAATTAACTACACAATTAAATATAACTTAGTATGTTTGATGAACAACATACTCATCATACGAATCAAATACAAATGTATCCAAACATCAAAGGCAATCCAAACAAAATTAACAGAATAACTAAACCAAACAAATCAAAAACCCCTCTGAGATCTAAGCCTGATAGTGGAGCCAGATTGATACTTCCTGTATAAATGAATGAAGTTAATACAACTTAATTCAATATAACTGAATATTCAAAACTAAATGCAATTGTTAAACAGACACATTTTCTTTGAATTTTTATTAATCCAATTATTAATCTGTGATTTCGATAAGGATGTTATTCATGTTTGGAACACCACCAAATTTTGAGCATATTCGGTATCATCCAACACAGTAAATACTGGATATAAATATCAGGTTTAACAAACTATAACACAACTGTACTGCAGGCTTATGACCAGTAGAGAGCGGAACAGGCTAGAGGTACAACCACAAGCAAAAATTGTAGAATCTTTGATCATGTAACTAAACAGAAAAAAACAAATCAAAGATATTGCACAACTTTTTTTAGTAGCTGAACATTCTTGACTCATGGAAAAGTTAATGGAATTATTTCAATAATCTATGTGTGTATATACACACACACAGATATATCTATGTCTCTAGATCCAGAGGCAGATAAATTTATATCTATATACATGTATAATCTAACTATCTGTATAGAGAAATAGTTCAATAACGCACATCCACTGAGTCTTATTCAGATCAGATGAGTCTCGTTCAGATATCAAATAAGATAGTTTTGTGCAATATCTGTCATGTTTGATCTAAGATAATAAAAAAAGGTGTACATCCATGCATACTTATGGTGATCCCATAGTTTTTTGATGGGGCTGATTTAAATGAGACTAAATCTGTCTGTGAAATCAGTTTGTTTCGACTGCAAACGACTGAAATAACACTGAAACCCCATCTCAATTGTGATTGAGGCCACTTTCATGTGTTCTCATATCAATTTATGTCTTTGTATGAGAAACCAATTCAGATTCAATGTGCTTTTAATCTCATGAAGCATGACCATGACTTTCATATCAACTTCCAACTGTGAGCGGTGGAGGACTTAACCATTCCAGCAGACTGGGATACAGGAGGGTGCAAATCCAACAGAGGAGAATTTGCTTGTCTTCTTGATATCTGCCTGAAATGCTGAGTCCACAAACTACTGTCAACACAGTGAACTATTCAGGAACTCAACCTGCACAACTCTAGTATTAGTTTTGAAAGATTACATTGTCACTTCTTGCTTTTCAGCAGTGAACCGAATTGATTTGGTCACTTTTCAAACAATGGAAGTGTGATTGCAGCAAACTTTAATTTCTGATTAATTCCGTGCAAATTACAGTACAGATGAGCCAGGCAGATTCAGCTGTGAAAAAGAAATTGTTTATTTGACTTGAACATAATAACAAGGAAACCAAACAGTCTGCAACATTCTAGCCTCAGTGGTAAGCTCTCTAGGTGAATCACACTCAACACAGTATTCATCTCAAACTGCTTTTTATTACATCTTAAATAACAGTACATTTTAATATAGTTTCTATCTTGCATCCAGCTTTCGGTTGTACACTGACTGACTTTGAAATTAAATACAAAAGGTGAAAAGGGAACAGTGGGGTTGCAGAGCTCTACAGTTATTTGATGAGAAAGAGGAAAGGAAAGGGGATTTAATTTTTTAATATTTTTTATTTCATTTTATTTTTGCCAACTCCCGGCCTAACGCACAGTTACAGCACACTTTTTGTACAGAATTTCGCAGAGAAAAAACAGAATGGAAAATGTCACTACTGCTAAAGAAAGAGCGTCTGTTTACAAGGAGAAGTGAACAACAGAAAATTCTGCCATTCAGATGCTGCAAGATTTTTTAAATTTTTTTTTTATTAAAGGACAAAAAAAACTTAGAAAATGTTTCTCTTTGTAAGTGGAATTCTGTTTGCTACAGAAGGAATGAAAATTGATTTGTTCCGTTCGAGATTGTGTATGTTAAGGTGAATAAATGTACTGATGCATGTGTATATAATTTAAACATTTACCGTATTTCTTAATTTCTCGAATCCCTCCCAAATATGGACCAAGTAAATGTTTATGTTGTGGGTTTGCTTCTCAAGTGCATAGCTTTGACATTTTAGTTGAATCATGTATGCACAGAGGAGCCAAAAAAAAAAGAAAAAAATATAAATACCATTGTATTGATATATTCAACAGGTTATTTTCTCAAAGAAAAACATCAAAAGGACTTAATTCCATATGCACCTTTTTTAAGCAATTCTACAGCATGCGATTCTAAAAGATAACCCACCCATCGCAGACAACCAAAATCTTTTTTTTTTTGTTTTTAACTTAAAAAGTTTCAATATCATTATTTTCAAACATTGATTTTTACAACATGTCATTCACAGAGTAGTAACTGCATTTCCAAGCATGGAATGGGCACCTCTGTTGAGAGAAATATCTGGATTATAACCAGACTAACGTGGAGGTTCTCCCTACCAGACCAAATCACATCACCGGTCCCAACCACGGGCAACGGAAACCAGGGAAAACCAAAGTAAATTAAAGGAGAGAAAAATTGCAAAAAGGGGGAAGGGTGGATTATGATTGGATGGGTTAATCTTCATTTAATTATTCTACATTGTCGCCAGACAAAAAGGTGTAAGAATGGTTAAAATGGTTTGTTTTTTTGTTGTTTTCGTTTTAAAAACGAGCATTCATTATCATAAACAGCATGTGCTTGGTTAGTTTACTTTTTTTATTTAGACATTACTCTACATATGCAAGTTTAATTTTTGTGCAAACAAAGATCTGTGGACTACACTGGAAAAAAGAAACGGTAAAAGTATCATGGGACTAAATATACAGAAGAGCCAGAAGTGGCTTGAGGACTCCTCGTTGAAGCTGAATTCTCTCGCTTTGTTCTCCAGTGGGATAAAGCTGGACTTAAAATGACATGAACTGGAGGTTCAATTAGCTTCCAACTTAAAAAAAAACAAACAAAAAAAAAACATTCTCTAAAATGTGTAAAGTCTAAGACATAAAACAAAGCTTTGATCCTTGTTTTAAATATTCTCCAACAGTATGCTGATCTACTTCTCTTCAACAAAAATAAACACGGTCAAAGAAAGGTAGGAAGAGTTAGATCACTGTCGTGAGATAACCTTCTCTCAGACCTGTGTAGAATGAGGATGCAGGACACAGTTGCTGGGTATTGGTAGTGGTATGTTTGTATTTGCACTTACTACAATACCAGCCCATGGACATAGGAGAAATGCACAATTTTCCTGTTTCTTTTTGAAACCACTAAATTCTTCAAGCATTTTTTTCCTTTTTTCATAGTTGAATGAGTTACAGACAATTGTGCTCTTTTAAATGAGGAGATACAGAGAGAGATTTTTTGCCCTTGATTGTTTTTCGGGGTGTTTGGAGTCAATGTCATGGTGTTTTCAAAAGATTGGATATGCAATAAAATTGAACATTATGATGTTGGAATGGTTTTCCACTCAACTTTGGAGTCCAGATGCCATCTGAAAACAAAAAACAAGAAAAACATCTTTCATTATAAGTATTTACCATCATCACTCATTGGGCAGACAGGTGTATAATTATTAAATGATAGGTCAACCATAATTTGCCTCATGTCTTCCAGATTGGTTGGCATTGACTGATTAGCACCGACGCATAAAACCCTGCTTGTAAATTTGTTTTATTTGTTTATAACAATGTTAATCTTAATACACTTTCTACAACTGACAGAAATGTCGGAGCATGGTAATGTTTATTCCATCATAGGTTGTGAAAGTTGTAGACCCCCCCCCCACGACCAGCAGATGGCAGTAAAGCCAAAGTCCAGATCAGATCCCATGTGGCTCATGTTGCTAAAGTATTGACAGCACAGAGGAATTTTCCTCTCTCATTTACCTTCAGACTCTAGTTCCAGATCTTGAGGAAACTGTCCCAGGACCCTGTTGCCACAGCCATGCCGTCATCGGTCACACCCAAGCAGCTCACCCGGTTATCGTGACCGGCCAGAACACCTGAAGAGACATGAGAGGCTGAGAATAGCAGAAAACCTTGTCTGGCAGATGCCACATGCCAAGTTAGACATGGATGTAAAGACAGCGACTTAATTGTTTCTATACTGGGAATGATAGGACTATGGCTTGTTTATGGTGAAACAAGAAGGGAGAGGAAGATGTGTAGAAAGATGAGGGTATTTGGAGTCTTAATAGATATGTCTGGTATAAACTATAAAAAACAGAATAGATTCCGGACTCTACTAGCTTTGGTTTTAGACTCCAACAAAGGCTAATACTGACTATAAAGTGCTGATAATTGATAGCCCAACCATCGATTGGTGTTTGTGTATTTGGAACACCTTGCTCAGATGTGGACTTCCTCTGATCCCAATTCTATGAAGGAGTCACTAACTGTAAAGTATTCATGCCTCCATAGGGGCTCTTCACAGCAGGACCTATTGACACTTGGAGCTTTCCCAGAGTTACACTAATAACTTTCATATAAAACCTTGGATGTGTCTTCTCTTTGACCTCATTCAAACTGTCAGTGTCCAAACTTGACTCTAGTTTCCTACCCGACAGTTTGTTAAAAATAGATTGTCACGTGGTTTATTGTAATGAACCGCAGGCATTTAAGATACAAGTTCTACATCACTGAGCATTTACAAATGACGAATAATACAGTTATTTAACGAAACACAAAACATACAGCTGCAACCTGTTTACATATGCTGATGTTTATCAGCTACGAGTTCGTAATGTAAGTAGTAACAGCACCAAATGGAAGACTGGGTGAGATGTTGTGATAGGCCAGAATTAGGTGTTTTGATGATGAAAGTTTGTCCTGTACAACCCAATCATATAGGTAGCAGCTACATTGTTGTTGCGAGGTAGGTTGCTGGCAGCTGCCATTTAAACATTATTTGGGATTTACTCTTAGTGACTTAAAAGTCCTCATAATAACTCGTAGCTTGTCTTTGAATTAAGAGCACCTTTAGTGGCTAAAATGCTAAGGGAAATACTCTTATCCTAAAGAGTTAGGAGTGGCACCTTTCTTTACAGTTACTCCTAAAATTAGCAAGTTGGGAGGTTAGGTTGTTTTGTGAATCTGGCACCCATACCAGTGTTCTACCCATTTACATTTGTACCTGAGCGGCTGTCTTGGTGGGGTGGGGTCTGTTGTGCTGGGCTTCATAGTTTGTGTGTGGGGATTTCATACCATGTTTTTAAACCCTTTGTTTTCCACAATAGAGTAAAACCTATTGTCTGCAGCAATTAACATTCCAGATTTGGAAACGACCTTCTTGGATTTTGCTAAAACCTTACTGCGAAAAGTTGTTGCTATTTTTGCCTCCTGGTCCCAACACACCAGTAGGATGTTGCTACTAATGTGTGGCCATGTGTGATGTATTGCAATTGTCATCTATGTCTGACTCAGTGCTTATACACATACCTGCAAAGTTCTAGTCTGCACTGAGATTTACAAAGTTTTTGTTAATTGTTTTATTGACAACAGCAGTAAAGTTGTTCTAAAAACACACATCACCTGCATTTCCATCTGCTGACTTTTTACTTTGTATCGGTACTGCATTATGCTACTTTCATGATAAAGCTTCTCCGCAGAAGTGTTGAAGAGCATGTCTGTTGACGGATTCATGATGCTCGCTGAACATTATGATGGGTTCATAGCGCATTTCCCTCCTCTTTATTTCCAATTGTTGTGGAGTTGCCCTCTGGCAAACACTAGCTCAGATGTCATGTGAGTTTTCTTCAACAAGTTCAAAGCTGTAACTTGTATAGCAGCTGGCAAGAGTTGTTGTAAGTCAGTGTATCTTATCAAAGCCAAGGAGCCCTGCAGCTCCTTCTGAATTTGTGTTTCTGTTAACCAAAATTCAAATTTTGGTGTGCACATTCCCTTCAGAAGTTTCAAGTACCCCTCCCTCAGTTAATGGTTTTCTTCTGGCTAAACAATAAACATACACATTCCACACTTTAGATATTTAACAGGAAGTAAAGAAATATATACTTGAGTAGATCATGCTGTACTCTCTGGAAAGTCTGAAAGCTTCCAGAGAGCCAGGCCCACATTTGACATCAACTTGCCATATGCACAACGGTGTGAAACACACGTGCTTGGCAGTCAGAAAGTAAAGTGCACCTCATTTTTCTTCACATTATGTCCCAGCAAGTTATCTACTAAAACCATTAAAATTAATTTATTTGCATATTAAAATAGAGGAGTTGGTAGCTCAACAGTGATGCTGAGGTGGAAGGCGTAACAGATGACTGGCAACAGAGTATTTGAGAGATACCCAGGATTTTCAGTATATTTAGAGGCTGGCAATAACTCAGACAATAATAAAGGAATCTGCATGAAATTTTCTTAAATAAAGCCATGTTATTGGTTCAGATCACAATAATGTCTAGCCTGGGGACTGTTAAGCGTTGGCAGAGTTTTAAACTCTTAGGGCTTTTTATTTTTTTGAAAAATTTGCAGCCACTTCTAAAATTCTGTTTTTGCTTTGTCATTATGGGTTATTAAGTGAAAATTATAATGTAGAACAATTATAGCATAGGATGCAAAATATCAAAATTTCGGATGTGTAAAAGGTTCTTCCTCTACTGATATAAGTGCTGATTGTCTAACAATTTAAGTGGCAACACTGTAATAGAACAGACCCAACAATTATTAACTTTGTGACAATTTTGGCCCAGGACAGAATAACACTATTAATCTCTTTATAACATTTTCACACACTGGGAAAAGAGGAAGTATATCAGATCAACGTATTTGTCTAGCGTGCCCCTTCCGGCCTATGTGGTGGCTTACCCGCACGGTCAGCCTTCAAGGTGTCCCAGACATTGCAGTTGAAATCGTCGTAGCCAGCTAGCAGTAGACGGCCACTCTTGGAGAATGCCACAGAAGTGATGCCACAGATGATGTTGTCATGTGAGTAAACCATCAGCTCCTGGTCGGCACGCAGGTCAAACAGCCGACAGGTAGCATCGTCTGAGCCCGTGGCAAAGGCGTTGCCATTGGGGAAGAACTACAACGTAAAACAAACAAGAGACATATGATTAGCCATAACCGCTTCTGGGACATTATTCCTGAAACTGGTAAATGTCTCATATTTATTAATCTCATTCCTGTCCTTCTATGAAAGAAATCAAGGACTAGTAGGATAGAAGAAGTGGACGCATCTTCCCGCATGTGTTATTTTGTTGTATTTACCACAAGTAATGAGCATAGAAAGAAAGAAAAATGGTGGCACTAAAAAAAACAACCCATGCAAGTCGATTGATCTCTGATTAACCAAACTGTTAGCAGGAGTTGGAAATAATTACCTATCGTTTCGACTGTCTAGAGCTATTGCTCTGATGAGGGCGAGACTTTATTTTAATTTTTTTTATTGGTTTATTTGGCAGGAACATTGTACATTAATAAACATTTCCATAAATGTACCAGAGTTAGTCAAAGGGCTATTTTTCATCCGCAGTGTCACCACCTGCAAGTGTTTTATTAGTGCAACCATTTTTCTTTTTTTTCTATGCTCAGAAATCAAGTACTATTTGTTAAGTATGAACTATATAGTATGCACAATCATAAAGTATTAGTTATAGCTCTTCTATGTATGAGTTATTACCAAAAAGAAAAACAAAACAATTAAATGCAGTAAATTGTAATGTCAGCATCCATGGACCTGAATGATTTGCAGTCTGATTTGCTTATAAAGCCGTCACATCAACTCAACCTGAAACTTACTCTCACAGACTGGTCATGACTTTAATTTTTTGGGAATTTACATACTGATATGATGTGTATGTAACATGTTAGAGTGCGTGTGTGGCCATACGCAGATAGCATTGATGTCTGACTCGTGGCCAGTGAAGGTCTGTCGGCACATTCCTTCTCTGATGTCCCAGAGCTTGGCTGAGGCATCGCAGGCTCCAGAGACAAACAGCCTGGTGTCAGGCGCCAGAGAGAGACTCATGACATCACCAGTGTGACCAGCAAATGTAGTTGTCTGCTGACCAGTCTCAATATCCCACAGAGCACTACAAGAAATCAGAAACAACAGTTAAAATCCTAACTGCAATATATATAACACAATTGAGAGTTTTGTAGTTTCTTTAATCTCATTCAAGAAGGAAACTAATTGAACCATTACATGATGTGGAAGTCTGGGTGTTTAAGACTAGTCGGACAGGACCTCAGGTTAAGGCCGACTCGGTTTATAAATTGTCAACTTTAGTTATAGTAGACAATGTGAGACTGACATTCGCAGCATTAATGAGGTTACAATATTTCCTTAAATATTGCTGATATCTCCACTGAGTGGACTAAAGAGTGTGAAACCTGAAAGAATAACAAAAATGATAAGTTAGCCATGCAAATAATTCTTTATTTGAGGGCAGTAATACTTAATTTTCATTAAATTGTGTAAGACATGTGTTGGGCAGAAGAACATGAACACTTCTTGGTGGGGCGTTTGATTGGATTGGATACGGTGCAGTACCACAACTCACCAGGTGGTGTCTCCAGAGCTGGTGACAATCTGGTTGTCGTCAAGGAAGCGACAACAGGACAGGTAACCTGACAGGAATCAAACACACTCTTTGAATAAATAATTTATGAGGGCCGTCTATTCTATGGTAGTTTAAGGGAGAGGTTTTCCCTTTTAACTGTCGGCACAGTGAAGAATTTACGAGTCTTTATCAGAGAATGCTGTGTGAAGGATATGGGGAAGATTAATTGAATTCCCAAGTAGAAAAAGAAAAAAATGTCTGCGGGCTATCTCTCTGTAAATTACTTTCTTCCACAATTCATCCTTCACTAGCTGGTAGAGTGTGTAGCCCTCCCCATAGCAAGGGAGCTAGTAAGAAAATGCTGACACACTTCCTGTATCATGTGACCCTGATCAGATGAATTCTCCTTGACTAAGAGCACAAAACTATCATTAGTTTAAGATGGGATACGGCTCAACTAACTCAAGCTTTTATGTCGACAAAGGTATTATGTGACTGACATTTCTCAGACATGTAATTATTATATAAAGTACATAATATTGACACAGGACAAAAACAGAATTAGAGCAAACTAGATAGGCACAAGGAGAGCTACCATGACATACATGTTGATATACTTCAGGTGGTATTATGGAAAATTATGGTTTTGATAATGTAGCATCCAAAAACATGACCTCATTGATGGAGGTACTAATTAAAAGGCACTTGACTTGTCTTTAAAAGGTGAAAGTGTCACATCTTTACTCCCTGATATCTCCCAGAGCCAAACACTCCAAATTATTAGATAAAAGTATGATCTCTACTCCAAAATTAAGAGACAAATTAAGGAAGCTCAGGTGCAAAATGTGTCAAACCTTCAGGAAGAGTGTATGCTGAAATGATAATGTCATGGCAACATGCCATTGTGGACCTCTCTTGTCATTTAGTTGATGCTTCACATTTACTAGTTACTTATTACTCCTATTTGTGCTACCTGCTCTGTACAAATCAAACAATTATCTAGGTGCAGATATTCTGTTGAATGAAGATGATGCAACCCAAAAGGGGAACAGCCAACAGATGAAGAAGAAGATGCGGTAGAAAGAAAAAGCGGCAAGGAAAACAATATAATGTCATATCGTTCTAAGAATGACAAATAACCATGTGCGTCTTGGTTTCAAAGACAAATTATTTACCCATAGCTTAGACGGTTTTACAATAGCAGATGAATGTCTGCATTCAAAATATGATATTATCTTTCAACCTCTGATAAATTGATTTATGGGTAAATAGCCATCGATCCTACCTGTGTGTCCGGCCAGCTCACGGCTAACCCTCACATTTCCCTCACGCGTCTTCAGGTTGTATATGGAACAGATGTTGTCTAATCCACCACAGGCAACATAGTTCCCAGAAGGCGCATAAGCGCATGTCATGACCCAGGAAGAGCGCAATGGGATAGCGTGGACCTGGATGAGGGCAAGAATAATTAGTATTAGTATATACTGACAAAAGACATGTGACGAGGTATGTCGACAATATTAACTTTACCTTTCAAGGGCACAATGCACATTAAAAATTGCATTATTTGGCACCCTCTTGTGAATTGATTTTTTATCAATGGATACAGAAATGTAAATAACGAGTTTCCGAAAATAAGCAATTGTAATGCTTTCTGCAACGTTAAAACTACGTTACTTGCTACCAAACAATATGAAGCTATTGCGGTTTTCACAATACATGAATGATCAGTGACAGAAGATTACACATTACAATACCTTTCACAAAGAGGAATTCCCATATGCGTGTGCCTTATTACAACAATGGAACTGATGTCATACAGTTCAAAGGACCATTGCCCCCCCCCCCCCAAAGAAATGTAAAACTGTCTGTATAATGGTTCAGTAGCAAGGTAAGAATGTGTCTGCTCTCATTGGCTACACTGTCCTCCAAGGACTCTGCCACCCACAAATTTGAAGGCTTTTCTCACTTGTCTCCAAAATCTGATTTAGACTGCTGAAAAGAAACATCTGAGGTCTGGCTAGGTGTTAGATTTCAACTCCAAAGCATGGTGTGGTATTAAGCGATAACAAAACCACAGGCATTTTAACCACATCATCTAAAGAAAGTTTTGCTTATGATGTCAAATCATAACCTCTTTTTAATTTTATTAGAAGGAAAACTGTTTTTTACCTTGTTCGTGGTGTAGCTGTCCCAAATAATAAGTTTGCCATCCTGGGAGGCGCTGACCAAAAGCCTGGTGAAAACAAAGATATGATCAGCTAAAGAATACAAAATCATTTAACACTTCAAACCAGAGAAAATTATTTTCTGTCAGTTTGAACCAGCAGGCAAATATACCTAGGGGAATGATAACTTGCATATGTGGTTAGAACGCTTATTTTTGTTTAAAAATTTAAAATCCTTACAAATTTATCAACATGCAGTAGTGTACAATTACACTTCTGTGTGCAAAAATGCCACCCAAGCAATAATCTTGAAAGAGCACTTTCCGAGTCCAAACCTATATGCTTGCATGTCATCAGTGATATTTCTCTTCAACAAGGAAACAAAATGATCTCTCGGGGCATGTGTGATCAGGAAAATATGCCGTCTAATGGCATCTTTTGTGCAACTCTTCTATTCCTCATTGATACACTGTACAGCTAAAATAAGTCCTACCTGATCAGAGATCATAAGTACTCTCAAAGGACTGAATAGTTTTTTTGCTCAGGAGCTTCTTCTCATGACATGTGTTTTACAGTTTGCCGAAGCACTTAACGCACTTCTTATTTTGAGCCAAGCAGTCTTTGAACTATAGCTGGCAGTATGAATCTTTGTCGAGTGATGACAGAAATTGGTGGGGTTACCTTTGGAGACTGAGATTATTTTTCTGTGGTGTTTATCTTTTACTTATTAGGTGTCAACTTCACTGAAGCCAATATTTGCCCAAAGCTCGCACTTGTGTCATTCAACAAGGAGTCTTCAACACCTAGCCCATGGCTGACTACAAAATTGTTCAGGGTCAGTTTGAGCTCACATATTGGTAAAGCATTAATCAAATTGATTTACATAATGAAAATGATGTTGAATAGCAGATACAAATTGCAGGTTTTTTTTTACTCTATTCACAATTAACTGCCTAGCCCTATTTCAAAAAATTTCCTGGACATTGTTTTCCTAAAATCTTTCACATGAAAGGTAACTGAGAAATCACATTCTAGTTTCAAGGAGAGAGCAATCATTGCCAACATTTTTTCGTGTCAAGCAGTGGGTAATCACAATCCGCTTTAAAATAACCAGGAACACAACCATTTATTGGGGCAATATTAAAAAATGAAAATAATGAAAATTGCAAATCAGATCAGATCTTTGCTGGTATCACACAAAGAGGGCTTTATGCCATTCTCATATGCGATACAGTTGTTCTATTTTCAGAGAAGGTAATGTATTGGAATTCACAGGGAAAATACTTCAAGGCAATTGACAAATGGATTGGTAAGGACATTAATTGACCTGCCTCTCTAAGTTAAATAGGATAAAACATTTAATAATGACATTCAGTTAGGGCACAGGGGCTGGATTTTTACTAACATGAGTAAGTCATAGGTCTCACACTTATTATCATGATGATGGGCAGACATACGGGCTGAAAAAGTATGCTCTCGTATCATCAACTGTTTTATAATGTAAGAAACACCTATATAGTATTGTAATGTGAAGACCCGACCTAAAATCTACACTCTGCCTCCTGCACTCCTGTTTATATTAACGGTTTGGTCTACACCTGCTCTCTCTGGAAAGCACATTGAGACAACTTTTGTGGAAAATTGGCGCTATATAAATAAATATTGATTGATTGATTGAAAAAAGTCAATCTATATTTCGTTGATTATCCTGTTCGGCCAGGGCATCTACAGAGTCAGGCAGAGACAGCCATTTCATCTGGATGTTGTGGTGAGTGGAGGCATGATTTATTGATAAGGTCCAGCGGTGGTCGCTGGTGAGAGAAAACCACTAAGTCCAGTATAATGAGCCGTGGATGGAAATTATACTGTAGAATGTTATGGAGAGCTGGCAGCATCACAGGGTAAGGAGACCCACAAGTGCTTCACAATGGAAGCCCAAAGAGGAAAGTGCATGAAATTGGTAAACACAATGTTGTGCTAGGAACAAATACTTAATAGTATATACTCCAATATAAGCTGTAATGGAAGAACCTTTGGTAAAACAGCTCAATAAGTCTTGGTATACTTGGTATGACAAACTATAAAAAGAGCCAGGTGAGCGTCCTACTACAGTAGGCCTTCCCAAACAATGACATATGAAAAATCACATCTAAGTCAACATCTTTCACCATGCTAAAGTATAAATATAAAACAGCCAAAATCTAGAAGAACTAGGAAAAAAGATGGTTTTAAATTATTTAAAATTGAGTAAATGTCAACATTTTCTCGAGCTTCTTACAGCATCGAAACGTGTGCTCAAGTTTATGAAAGCCAGCCTGTTGAAGAACATTTATGAAAGATGAACATTATCTTCATCGCAGAGTGAAAAAAGAATTGTGCCATCAGAGTCTACTTTAATCTTTAAAAAAAAAGAGAAAAAAAGTGTCACAGCATTCAATTTAAAAATAACGAACAATAGCTACCATAATTTGTGGAAATCCAGCAGTGAAATTATGATTGGCAATTAATTTTAAAGCTTTTGAATAAAAAAACAAAAATAAATAAGGTTTCCTTAAAATGTATTGTACTGATCTTAAAAAATGTGTAGTTTTTTTCTTCTCTGTATTACATCATTTATGGACCATTTCGATCACTGCTTAATGCAACATTTGAAATCTATTGATTAGAAGCTGTTAGAGACCGGTCTCTTTCTTGTTTAAATCCCCTCTTGGATACCTCTGTGGCTGGGTTCTGCTATCTGGGTGAATCCAACAAGAGTAACCACAGTGATGTCTCCAGTGCACTTAGGAACAGAAGTGAACACATGAAGGTCCGTTGAGATTATGCAAATCTTAACTACTGAGCAGACTGGCATGCACTCTCTCCAGTAGATAAAAGGCAGGTACAAAATGATGTGCAATATATAAATGGTCTGCAATCTATATTTAAAAGCCTTTTAAATGGACACCAGTCACAAAATCAAAGTAAAGCAAAATATGTATTTTTTAAAAAGTTACTAACAACAAATTAAATCACATATTAACTTCTGGTAGAAAATTTGCAAATTGTGGAAGTGAGTGTTTTGCAGCCAAGAAATTATCCAACCTATTGATGTGCTCACGTTATAATCAAAACAGCGCTCTGAAATCAACAGCATAGCGGACTGACAACGGTTGTTTTACAAAATTGCTTATAAAAATCAACACAAAGCTGTGTTCAGTTTAACCAAACATTATTTTTTAGAGTGAACACAATTTTCATATTTTATGATTATGTGTTTGATTATGCGAGTAGTTGTTGGGTCCTCAGAATACTACACCCTGAACATTTAACTTGAATTATTATTGGCTAATCAGGTAAGATAAATAATGAACAGAGGTTTCTTTATAAATCTCATTAAATCTCCATGGGGCTCAAAATCCGATTTAACATGACTGGGTCAAAATTTTCATTTGAATTTCAAGGGTGTTTGAATCTCATCAGGTAGTCATAGATACCAAAACTCCTCTGGTAGAGGAAATATGAACAGATTTTATGACTGAGGATAAGGTTATACACCAGTTTACAACTGTCTCTAAATGGACTGATGCAGAACCCTATGGTGATTACCTTGGTTGCGGAGGTAAGTGGTGTGTACAACTCCAGGGAAAAGGCCGCATTTGAAATGAGGTGCATTCTTTCATGTACCTCACCTATCACACCTTAAAAATGGGGGACTCCAGTTTGATTATTTTCCTTACACACATAATCACTACCAGTGCACTGCAAAAAAACGACAAAGTAGAAATTGAGGCTGATGTGTGCCTAATGTTCATTCAACACCCGATACATCACCAACCCTCCTGTCGAATTGTTAGAACACCGAGTAGATTTTAATCCGATATAATGTTATACACAAACCTAAATCAGACAATCAGATTCAAGAGAAAATTATTGTGGAATTACCTTGAGTCAGTGCCCCAGTGCATGGCATAGATTTTAGCCAGATGGCCCCTCAGAGTCCGTCTAGTGCGCATCTGAATTCGGCCAACAGGGTCGATGTTAGCTGTGATCTAAATGAGATTAAGATGAGAAAAAGAGTCACTTTAAGTTTGCTATGAGGCCACACAAAATCAAATCTGATTTCATTAATCTATAAAGTAGGCTTTAATCATATATGGACAAAATGGTGGGGGAAGATCGGAGTAGGAACAGTGTCTTACCTGAGACAGGGTAGCATCTGCACACGCTTTCCTGGCATCCTGAAACATAAACCAGAGAAATCTATTTCTGCTCGATAACTCTTCACTATTAGATTTGTATCATTAATTAAATAACCAAAAAAGTGGTTTCGTGGAACAAATGGAAAAAAAACAAACTATTTTTTTATGTACTGTTAATAGATTTTCATGTATAATTAGCTAGCTAGCACAAATGTACAGAATGTTAAAGGTTCAAGATGTCAGTAGGTTTTGCATTACTGGCCACAAGGGATGTAAGGATACACTCAGGATTGTTGATACAATTTCCAATACTCGATTAACGATGCAATTTTTTCTTTGTTGACATTATAAGCTTGCAGACAAATTAATTATGACTGAAGAAGATTCATTTAATTATTTCTTTCTTTCTATGCAACAAGTGCATATTTAAAAAGAAATATATATTTAAATAAATGAACTACAAAATACATATTTCTGTTATCTTTAACAAATTAAAAAGAAATCCTTGTAATCTACTGATGTTAATTCTGGTGAAAAAATTACATTTCAATCACTGGAGCACAAAACCTAATTGATAAAATGTCAACCTATGTTTTCGAACAAACAGAAAACTACAAGTAAGCAGAGTTGAGAACAATGAAGGACCTACTCTTATCTGGTTCTTGAGCTGCTCAGCCTCCTGGCGTAGCTGATCCAGTTCACTCATTTTCCTCTTTTAATGGTGTGCTTTGCTCCGCCGCCTAGACTCTTGCTGATCTGGAGACAAGAACAGAAGAGACAATGAAAAATGACCATACTTGCCACATAATGGTAATTGCATGTCAGTTGTAATATAGAAATGCACAATTAAGTACCCTGAAAGAAGCGCACCAACTTTAAGTTAGTGCACCACAGGTAAGAACACAGGCAAAATGTAAATATATAATTTTTTTTTCATGAATCTATGGACAGTTTATTGACTATTTTAGTAAAACATAGCTAGATCACATTAAGTTTTAATTTCTATCTGTAAGGCCCTGACATAGTCGAAGGCAATCACAACAGCTCAACACTTTCTAGACGATTCAAGACTCATGCCAACCTGAAACTGTTCCCGAGCAACCACTAAGATATAACTTTTGGGTTAAGATAATTTAGGGGGTGAGTTTGAAGTTTTTCATCCCCCCCCTCCCAAAACAACAACAAAGCCATTTGACCACTGAGCAGCTTATTACCAATCTTCAACAGCAGCGGCAAGTAAACTAAAACTAAAAAAAAGGAACAATAAGTTAAAAAAAAATCCCCTCAGTCATAAGGGACTACAAACATACCCCCTTCCTGGACTGTCAAACACAACGCAAAGATTAAGAGCCAAGCTTCGTTGCACCACTGGAACCCCAAGGTGCACCGATGATGGACAGGGTTTTGAGCGGCTATCAGTGGTCTGGGCTCTGGACTCTAAACTATCCTCCAATGTCATTCCTGTAATCCTGGGACACAGTTGATTCAGCTCCTCCAGCCAAATCCGGTTAAGACAAAACCTGCTGATGATCCTGAAAGCAGTGGCTATTCCGCTGACCCCAATCCTCTGGTTGACGGTATAAGCACAGACCCTTTCAACTCCCATTAAATAATATCTACTAAAATGAAGAAAGTTATTTTTTTCCATCAAAACTGTTGCCATTGTGAGAATTATTAACAGAAGGTTGCAGGCATATATGCTTTTATGGAGACCACAAATTGTACTACAAAAGCTCCTGTTTGAGTCACAGCAAGTCCGTGGACAGAACTTTCCAAAACAGCAGTCCATTTAAACTGTTAACTACAGGATGATTTAAAGTTTCAGTTGCAGCATCAAATAAAAATAATAATAATAATTCTACCATTGCTTGTCACTCATTTTAAAACCTTTTAAATCATTATAACAATGCCAGCCCTCCGTCAAAGAAAAACTAACTTCAGTACAATTTGTACTCCAAAAACACCTTACCTTTTTACCTCCTTCCTTCTCTGGGTTATGATGCAAATCCTTTGTCCTGTGGTCCACTGAGACCTTCTAAAATGAACACCTAAGCGCGTGACAGTGTGAATCAGTGGCTACCTCTCAACTGATTGGCCTGTGTTATTAAATGGGTCTGCATCCAAGCAAGGTGCCTTAGCCCCTAATCTTGGTGATAAAAATGTCTCACGCCAATGTTACTGGATAAATCTTGTCTTTCATAATAGCTCTCCCTTTAAGACGTAACGCAACCAAAGTGGCCTCTACAATAGGAAAGCAAAAAGATAGTAGTTAAAAACATAAAAAATGATCATACTGAACTTTTGTTATTCCATGAAGTGAGCAAAAGATTTGTTCCATGGGTTGATAAACGCTAGGTTTGTGTGATTGACACACTGCTGTGGATAAATAACATAACTCAGCATTTGTATTGTAATAATAACAACATGCATTTGTATTGCTGACAGTTGTTAAAACTATTTTAAACCTTACAGCCAAAGTTAACTTGCCACTTAGGTCTTGTGTTACAATCTAAGAAGTTAGTTTTAATTTGTACGAGTCATTGTTTTGCCTTAGGGGCACAACACTAGAATAAATGAGTTCAATAAACAAATTCACAAGTTGAATGTTTCTATAAAAGCTAGAGATAACACTCCTTTTCAAGCGAGGATAGGCTTGTTTTAATTCCTGGTAATACATGGGCAGGTTTCTATAATAGCCATCTTAACTTCTTTCTTATACTAGTAGCTTTTAGTTTTCACTTTAGTTTTAATGATTGAAACATATGCTTGGTCAGGTGATTGAGGGAATGTTCTTAACTGGCAAATGTGTGACAATTTGCATGAACAAATTGTCAAATTTACAAATTACAAACATCTGTTATACTCTTTTGCCTCTGCTCAAAAAAGGCTGGGCGCCGGAATAATAAAAATCAAAGGTTTATTTAAAATCCATGAAATGTAAAATAAACGATGGCAAAATCATGAAAGATGGTCCTTTACTGGCAATAAGCAGTATTGGAGATATGATTCAGAGGACTCTTTCCTTTTGTGCTTGTGGTGCGAGTGTTGAAACCACTGGTAGGGCAACAGATTCCTCAACTTCACTGCCTTTCTTTCTGCCAGCTATTTTTAGAGAGTAAGTGGGGGAGGTGGAGAAACAGGAGGAGGGAAGCAGACTTCATATTTTCCAGCCACTCCTATCAATGCCAACATCTCCAGCACAACACAGTGACAAGGAGAGAGGAAGTGTAACTTGATTCCAAACACATAAAACATGCTTCATTAGTACATCTTCTTCCTATATGGCAACAACAATATACACCCAATTAATTTCTCACCATGCAGATTTGGAAATTATGGACTTCTAAATCTGATCATTTGTGAGATCAATGCTAAGAAAAAAAAATGAATTCAGTTCAAAAATACTTTAGAAAACGAAACATAATATCAGCATCATCATGAATAAGAAACATCTAAGGTTGAATCAACCATTTAAAATTAAGATGTATTTAATTTAAAATCAACTTAGATAAAAGCCTATTGACAATGACCCATTACATGACCTAACCAGTACAGGACTACTAACGTCATTTGCAAAACAATTAGTTTTGAGATGTTCTGCTTAACCTGTATACGAGCAATTTGACCAAACACCTCAAACACTATGCCCTCCCGAGCAGCAAGAAATGGCAACGACAAACTTTGCAGACAACCCAAAATAGGAGAAAATGTCCAGAGACAAACTACAGTCCGTAAAAAATAATGGAGGTAATTGCAGAATATATTGCTCTTGCTGATCAACCGTGATTTGAATAAGGTTCGACTCGCTACAGAAAATGTCCTACATATTCTTGCTCCGTTTGAGGAGTTAAGAAAAGTGAGCACATCTAATGCTATGGTTGTGCGAGTTAAACCTTGCACAAAAAAGAACCATGACTAGCAGCAGCCGACAAGAAACGCTTCACTGCCATGAAAAAAGACTACTTTATCGACCCCAAATTAAGTGTCCATGCTTACGTGTCTGTCTTTGCTTAGCAAGGGAGAAATAGGCATGAAAACAAAACTGTTGACAAGACTCCAGGTAAGAAACTTTTAAACTCAGCTTAATTTTTTCTTGTTTGTAACTTTAGTGTTACACCAACATTATTTATGATATCTTTAGAATTCTGTCTCTAACCAGCTACCATACTGTATTTTACCGTTACTGTCAAGTACTAGTATCAGTATTGGCGAGTTCTCAAATATAATGTGTTATGTGTATCACTACAATATATGCATCTATGGTATTGACACTGATAAAATTTGCCAACGACTATTACTAATATTTGAAACTCACCTTTCAAAAATTAAATAGACAAAATATAACATGGCAGTAGATTTCTCTACTAGACTAAACGCTGCACCATGATGACATAAGGACTAAGGTAGGCGTTGAAATTTTGAAAGAGGATAGAGGCAAGGGAGGCAAGCTGGAGGATAGATCCAGATTAAACTAATGAGAGTGAACAAGCAGAGGGCAATTGGGAGCGAAGCTGCTAATTAACCCCTTGGTGAAGGGGAGCATGTCTTTGTTAGACACCCAGCATTTAACACTGAGCAGAGGAGGCCTGCAATAACCTCTCCCTGGGATTCTTGGCATCCCCAAGATATAGCTTTCTAATCTTGTTTTCAAGTCAAGTACATTATGCACATACAGTGCTACATACTGTATATGCTGTAGGAGGGTAACAGAAAAAAATGCAACATAATCCAATCCAATGCGATCCAAGATCCTGTATTAAATAACTCTTTGTGAAACATAAAATTAATCAGCTTATGGAAATGCTCAGGTTTGAGGTTGTCCTGTTATTACATGTAATTTTCTCCAGTCACTCTCATTATTAATGCAACAAGGGAAATAAAAAAAAAGAGGTCTGAAACTACAACTAGCTCATTATCAAAAGAATAAAACCTTAAATTCACTTTCTAATCAAGAACTTCACTTTCTAGTCTCTGAAAATTTATATTATCCATGCAAGTCTGGTATTTTTCAGAAACTAACTAACTTAACTGGTTACTTTAGGTACTTAATGTTACTAGCGCAAAGAGCAGATGCAATCTTTTATTTTTGTGGTTTGTGCAAAATGTGTAGTGCAGTGTAAACAGCTGTTTTAATATTTTCAGTCACTGCCAATACAATTCAAATTATTCCATATATGCCTGTTGGGAGAGAGTCATCTGTTAAGCACAAGGTACAAGGAGTGCTTGAAAAGTGGAGTGTCTTAGCTGCTGATCGTCTGTGTCAGTATGTTGCCTCTACCTTCATTTGAGTACATAAGAAGGAAGGGACTTCCTTTAAAAGGGTGTGTTCTTATCTTTGTTCATGTTTTTCTCTTCCCTTGTGAAAACATTGAGCGGATGTGGCAATAGCACGGACATTTTACAAATACACTTGATGTGTGGTTTCTTCTACCAACATTGCACTCTGATGTCCATCCAGGCTTCAAACCTGGCGGTACAATCTGCTGCATTACAACAGGTCACGCAGGACATGCTGACAGCCCGAATTATAATTAAAACACAAATGTCGTGATAAAGTCAGAAAGGGTGGATGTTCAATACTATTCAGTTCTTTTGAAACATAACAGATAGGTTGGAAAGAGTGGAGAGTGTGTCTTCCTCTATGAGTAGGTTGTGCTCAACCAAAACACGGCTCGCATGAACTCAAACTTAAAACTGGGCCTTGGCCATGATGTTAAATGTCATAATTAAGACTGATTGTTTGCCAGATGCTGATTATACCAGTTGAAGTTGCTATAAGAAGAGCCACTCTATTCAGATATGGGCAGTACATTCATGATTGACAAGGGAATTAAATGCGTAACCTACTTAATCGCATACTATTTTTACAGGCATGACTATAAAGCCAAATTAATAGAAGGAGAAAATGTGAACATGGGATATAACAGTGTTGCAAATTATGACATTTACTTTTGAATTTTGTTTTCTGGGAAAATCAAGTACAATATTTGGCCAATCATGGCGATAGTAAGAAAGGGGATATAAAAGAACCTCACTAATTTTTGTTCCATAAATGTGTTTCATCTCAGAATGGAAGGATGCTGGTTCCCCCAGTTTGATGTCACAGAGTCATAAATAGAACCGTCTTAAGGCCTTTTTGCAAAGGACTAGTATTACCTGTGGAGCTGTAATTTTATAATAACTGCGAATGAGGTATGTCATATTAAGCCCATGCGAAGGTGCCATAGCTCTACTTTGTAAAGGGAAAATTCCAACGAAAACCCATGACCATATTTCACCAAACAGGTCATCTGATAATTTTAGTCCTGTGCGAATCAGAAACTCTGTGAATTTAGGGGGTGGGGTTCAATTTTATTTTCTGTCCCCGCCTTTTCTGCCTTTTTACCAGTCAGCTGCAGTGGATATAATGAAGTACTATCTTGACAGCTGTCCACCTCACATCATGCCAGAGAGTGAGACTTTCAGAAAGTGTGCTCGTGTCCAGTTTGGGGACAGGTTAAGCTGGACTTTAGGGTTGGGAATCAACACCCATGCCACGATGACCTCCGCCTGCCCATTCGTCTGAACCCCTGACTGCCTGAGACAAAGCGCTCACGGATGACAGCTGACCTGGTTGCAGCTGTGGACGTTACTAAGAGTCTGACATCATATCCGGGAGGATAAAGTCATTAAATTCAAGTTAAATACAGACTTTGCTTATCCCGTGCAAATGCACTGAATGAAGCAGACTTGGTGGTGTCATTTATTTACTTTTTCTCTGTCTGCACATGCCTGCATTTAATAAGAAATACAAGTAGTTTGACCTTGCAAAATTTTTCTTCTTGCTTGCAAGTATTTGCATGTGACCTCCACCAGCCTTCCTTGAAAAACTAGCCTAAACATTTTTATTTCTAATTAATACCTATTTCTCATCAAAAGGGATGTGATCCACCTTGTGTGAAAAACAAAGACAAAACAGGACAAACAAGGACAAAATGACAGGCAGCAACACTAATGGGCGGAGTAGTGGTTTGTGTTCCATGCACCACCAGCCAGTGCAGAGACCTGAGAACCGAGCACAGAGCAATGATGTAGGCCGCAAACACTAAAAACACTGGCCCCAATCGACACTAAAGCTGGTCGGTTGGGCTATTAATTATATATATAACATGTATATATAAATATATATTATGATTGCCACCAATGCACCGGGCACCCTTTAAAGTCCATTTGAAGCCAGATAACTAAGCAGTTTGTTCCAAAGAAAAACACAGTTTCATTTAGAGTGAGCAATGACTTGTGAGCAAAATGATTTTTCTATAGTTGGAAAGAAAAAGATGGCAATAGTAAGGCCGCAACAAGAGCTGAACCTGCCACCTGGCTAGTTAGGGTACTGGAGCAAAAGGAAAATGCTGCATCTGTTGTTTTAGCGAACTTGATTTTTACTTGAAAAGAAAATATGACGTTTTTCAAGATATGCAAGTTATTTTTCTACTTTTTTCAAGGCAATATTTATAATAATCGATTTGTTTGCAAGAAATGAAATTTATTTTTCTACCAATAAAATTATTGTTCATTAATCGTAATCAAAGTATAAGGTTTATTTAATTGTGATATTGATTTGAGGTCATATTGCTCGGCCCTACTGTGAAGTAGAATTGCATATTTGATCAAAATTGAATCAACATTATGATTATAGTGTACTAAATTAAAGCAACATGACCGCGCCATATTGATTAAAATGATCTATCTATACAATGCCCTGATGCAAAACATGTCAAGCACTCCTTAAATCACTGTGACCAATCACAGCTATCCCCTGCATTTCCTAGACGCAATCCAGGCGATGTTAAAAGAATATTGTTGAAAGGAAAAGGTTATGTCTGGAGGAGTAGATGGCAAACAGTTTTCTCCCTCAAGCAGATAATAAGAACAAATAAGAGCAAATCATGTGCAAAGACTACTTTGAGTCGTGTTTGCAAAGCAACAAACCTTTTCAACCACTTGAAAACACAATGATCTGGTGAATGCAGAGAGAAATGTTTCTATCGCGAGTTGTCATCTTCAATTCAGACATCCATGACAGCGACCATTTACAGCATGTCACTGCATCCATCCAGCTCATAAAGCATCCTAAAGTCAACAATGTAATCACTTATAAATCCATGTGTATTATATATACTGTGAGTAATGAAAGCTTCGGGAAAAGATTTAACTCATTAAACCTAAAGTATATGATTTCTCGAACACAAAAATATATATTTTTCCAAATGGGTCACTACAACTAGTTGTAAAACTTGTTTCTGAGTGGTTCTGTGCTCTATGGATGTAGGGAGAAATAGTTGGATCTCACAACCGTCCCGTTGCTAAAACCTATGGAAAAGCAGAGAAAAGGAGCCTTACTCAAATCTAACAGTTCATCAAGTTAATGAATAGTCATCATAAAGAATCAGGATTACAATATTGAACCAAACAATCTGTATTATGATTTTGGCCATACTGGTGTAAACTAAGAATGGATGATCCGGTTCAAATGAAAATCACATTTTTTTTGATGCGAATTGGGACAACAATTCTTTACATCATTTTTTTTTTTGCACTCAACTTTGCTAGGCATCGTTAGCTCTCTGGCTTCTTAGCCTCCATGTCATACTAAGAAGACTTATATGGTTTATTGCGCTGGCCAGCTGAGTTAAGCTCTGGATCGTCGTTGATCACAAAACAGAGTACTCTGATTCACTTTGTAGCAGAGAAGAGGGACTTTATTTTTAACAGCCAGAATAAACACACAGCCTTATTCCTGGGTGGCTCCAAGCAACATAACAAAATACACGGGATAAGGGGAAACAGGGTCTCCAACATGCTGTCATGCAGCTGTGACTACAAATGAAACAAAAAACTACAACTCCCATAATTTCCTACGTCACAAGAACTGTGGCAATTCATTACATACAATTTGTGTGTTTTTGACTTTCGGCATTTGTTCTCCAATCTTCGGCAGAACCCCAGTGTAATTGGTTGGATTCACCTCGTTTTCTCACCTTTTTTTTCTGGATTCATTCTCTCGTTATAGTTTCGTCTCTTACACAGGCACACAGCTATTCTCCTGCAGTGCCTTGCTCACCCTTATCGTTGTTTCTACACTTCAATGTCACGTGATCCAACGCCGTGCATCCATTGGCCATGTAAGAAAAGCAACAGTCGCTGGCTTTGCTACAGCTGCTTTTACAAATTAATATATGCTACACAATCATTGGACTTGAGAAATGATATTGCATATATGCCCGAATGGAGATTGCAATATTTTTATGATTAATCGCCCTGAACTAACATCACATCGTTATAGTGATCTGTGATGTACTTTATATGCAGTTGGTTTCATGAAAACATCACATATGGTCTAAAATGCCAGCAGTGTATCACTGCATGAATAGCAAATCCATGACAATATTATGCACAGAAACAATGTTGGATGAATAGGACTTGAAATCACAATCACAATAATTTCAAACCTTACATCGATTATAATTAATGAACAATTCCAAATCAATACATTTATTACACTGTCTGCTAAGTTCTCCAAAGAGGTATGTATTTAAGACAAAGCAGGTATATTTTTTTGCATCTAAAAATGTTATGGCCTTATCCCTCTGTGAGGTCGAATGTAGATGGGGAATTTTCAGGGCCAATTTTTAATTTTTAAACTTAATTTCACAATTTTTAATGTGTGGTTGTCAGGAAATATTCAGTCTCACTGTATCTGTTGAAAAAGGTTTCATTCATTATCAATACAGTGCAATGTACATTTCAAATATGAATCCACAGTCAGAAGAAGCTGCAAAGTATCAAACAAATATTATTTGAACTACTACTTTCATGCAACATTGAACGCACATATTGGACACCCTCCGTAGCTACAGGAACAATACCTTTCGCAATTTACAAACAAACTATGAAAACATTTTTTTGTTGCTACAAGCTCCTCTGGTTAAGTTTGTTTTATTGCATCAGTTTTTGCTCGTATAATCCATGCAGCTCTGCATGCAGGTTAAATTAATACTTTTAGACAGTAAACAGCTATGTAATGGAATATAATAATATGTTCAGGGACAGTTTGATTTCAAATACAGGGTAAACAATAACTTTAATTCGAAGTTCTAAAGATTTTCATTTTTTTAATTTCCAAGCCTAAACAGAAACCAAAAAAGCAGGGCTGGTAGGTCACATCCTTGCGTTAAAAAACCCATGAATACTAAAATATTGTTTTAAAATGACAATTTTCATTTAAATGGTCCACACATTGTACTTGCATGGGAAAGAGAACGATGCAAAGGAAAAATATTTAAACCATTTCCTTATGGGATAATGGGACTTGAGAGCCCCGGAATGGTTTTAGAGAAACACACTGGAGAGTATGCACATCATACATCCATCATAAGAAACTCACTGCAATATCTAAAAGCATTTTACAACCCCTTTGTCCTCTCAGATTGAGAAAGT
The DNA here is from genome assembly GCA_037951165.1 of Lophius americanus. Classification (NCBI taxonomy): domain Eukaryota; kingdom Metazoa; phylum Chordata; class Actinopteri; order Lophiiformes; family Lophiidae; genus Lophius; species Lophius americanus. Next base: position 6,650,137 of record JBBDHG010000001.1, read on the forward strand.
AAAAACTCATATAATTCACTTAGCATTTGCAGTACAAACACTACAGACAGCTTAATTATTTTTAATAGCGAGTGCTGCCACATTACTATTTTACTGTAGCCCTGATAATTTAAATATTCACTATGAAGGTGGGTGATATTGAACAGCACATAAATCAAATAAAACCTCACATCGGCCATTACCCAATATGAATGATTGCAATCCAAGACAATAAACATAACAGTCCGGATGAAACTACTTCCTCATTTTAGTTAATCATGTTTTTGGCTTGTAAGCCAAGGACAATGACACTGTAAGTGCATGAGTCTCGATATTTGTCTGATTGGTGAGTGAGTCAATCTAAGTGATGTTGGGAAGTGATGCATTGTAAATGTAGCTGAAAGGGTCACAAAAAGCAAGAAGGGGGCTGATGATGCAGTAAGAGAAGACAGAGGGGATAGCTCCAGGACACATCTTAAAAGCTCCATTCAATGTCACTCACTTTTCCATACTCTTCAATGCGCACACACTCTATAGTCGGGCCGCCTTCTTCTAAATAGAAGAAAGGGGGAAGGGAAATGGAATCTGTTCGCTCTCTTATCAAACTACTGATTTCAGACATTCAGATTAAAAATTTGATACAATCTTCTTATATCCAAACCTAATTATTCAAATAAAATCCAAAAGACTCTGATCCTAACACTCCATTTATGAAAATATAAGATCTCTGAAATATACATTAATTAGAGGCAACATAAACAGTCATTTTAACAGTGACAAACAATTAAATTAGTTGGCAACTAAATCACCATACAAACCTTAGATGTGGTCTGACAATTCTGAATACAGTGATTGATTGTAGCGTATAGGCCATTGCATTGTATTGTTTTTTTCATTTCATTTATTTATTGTTTAGCCTACTTTCTGGGGAGTAGGTGGAGTTTGAATTCTTAATGGTTCTCATGAAGAAAGGCTGAACTGAATATAAATTGCCTTCGGCTGCATTACCCATTTTGCTCCATTAAAATAGAGCAAAATCTTGTGGCTACAAATGAGACGAATAAGATGACACTGTACATGATGCTCCACTTAATTTAGGGGAACAGTTCAACTGACAGAAAAACATAGGAGCAATTATCAAACCAGAAGATACCTGCTTTTGCCTTGAATAATTTTGGAGTAAATGTGATGTCTTTTGTTCTGAAGTAAAATCTGGTTTTGAAGAGCAACAAAAACATGGTTTCATTGTTCAGCTTTCTTTCTGAGTCGACACTTTGCCACTGAAACATGCAAGATGAACTTTGCTTGGAATGCCATCATCATGTGTAATCAAATTTGATTGTGGCCTCTATACATCATAAGCTAGCTTTAGTCAAAAAGTATGTTAGAGAACAGACTGGAGCTTAAAACAAAAAACATTTCAACATCGACAGACTTTTAGCCAGGGCCAATAAGAGTTTGTTGAATCCTTGTACTTTGTGAGTTTTAGAAAAACAACGTATAAGTTACCTTGCTTGTCTAATTACAAGCTTTGCGATCAATGTTTATTTCTCATTATGGAATTTTGAATAGGCTGAAAGTCAAGTGTACAGGTGAATAACTGACAAACAGAAGTGAAATTAAGAAAGAATTATCAAAGATTATGCATTTCTCAGTCATGTCCCCATATTGAAAACCTAAGTTAACCATTAACCATGCATTTTAGTTTAAACTAGAAGAGAAAATAAGGCTGATTGTGGTTAAGATGATTTTCACTTTTTTTCTTTACTTATGATAATGAATCCCTCTACCATTTTAAAATCTAATGTATTGCACTAAACTACCAGGCAGTACATTGAGTGTATAAAATGGAAATGACATATGGGAGGAGTGTGGTATGAAAGTAAAATATCCCAATATACTACTGACATGAAGGTTCAACTCAAGATAGCATATAGTGTTAGCTAGAGCCTGCCAACCAAGATCGGACACATTTAGCTTGACCAAGTTACCTCCGAATTCAGAGAAAAGAGAACAGTAAAAACAGCCCACCACCAACTTCATGTGCAAAGATCTATAATTAGAAAATATTGTTGAAAACACTTTTGTGATTTGCTCTATATAGTATGGGCATAAGATGTGTGTCCATCACCACATTCTTTTCCATGGGCACAGCCGCACTCAAGCACTATAGGAGTGTAAAATTCGGGACAGTTTAAGTAAGGCAGAAAGGGTTGCATTAATACGCGATGCCTGGACATCAGGAACATTGAATTTATGTGTCTAGAACAGATCATTATCTCACTAAAACCTAGTGATCACAGTCATGTTCGTCAAAGCTAGGGAAGAAAAAGCGCTCAAGATAATCACACACTGGTATCGAGTCCAAATTCCATCAGCAAGAAAATGGGAATGTATGTCAAACTGCACTGACTCAACCAAATGTGGGGTGAGCCTTGCCTTGACTTAACTGACTGTAGCAGTTGGGATTTATGTAACGCTGGGGCAAGAGCAACAGTACAAAGGACACTCTCAACTCATCTGGGATATTGTGTAGCCCTTTTACAAATGAGGGCTACACCGCCATTAATCTCTTTCGTTTTTTCATGATCAGCTTTGCCTTTATTGCCGAGATATTTCGCGGGGGGTTATCCATGACTGTAATAGATGTGAATAATGCTAATTTAGGTGCTACCTTAAAAAAAAATCAGTGTGTTGACCCTTTCTCATAGTTCTGACAGCAGATATGCATTTTTCCATCAAAACTTTCATCAGTGCAAAATTCAAATAATTTTACGCTGGGATTTAATTCAGTCAGTGTAACTATGATAAATGATCACCCAACCAACCTGATTTAGAAATGTAGTATAATTGCATGAAAAAAAATCTCCTGTCATTTTGCCATTGCTTGCTGACACATACTGTTATTGTAACTGTTGCCTGGTGCTCCCTCGCCCAGAGAATTGTCAGCAGAGGTCCCACTGTTTTGATGATGGTTTGTTGTTTTTTCTAAAACTGATGGCAAAAGATGTATTATACAAATGGATCAGCTCATGTCTCCTTTTTATTTTCTGCTCTTCAACTCAGGACATCAAAATTTAAAAAAAAATATTAAAAGATTATTAATTTTCCATTTGCTTTTGTATTTCCTATCTATGTAATTATTGTGCAATTAATAGTTTTAGGTGTTGAGAAAATCAAATAGTGCTGAAGCTGTGTGTGAATTTTGAGAAAACTGCTCCTTTAACTGGCCAACATTACCATATGTGTATTCCTTAAATGTAGCTTATTGCCTGGATAACGCCTGCTGATAGGGGAAATAAGATCAATAACATCAATGGGTCACACAATGGCATTTAATTGATTGATTGGGCAAAACATTTCCATGATGCAGTGCTCTAGACAGGGTACACTGTTGGCAGAAGTAATGGGCATTGGCAAATGTTGAATTGGTGACTCGCAACAGGCAACACAAACAAAAAGAAAGCAAAATTAAGTATTTTTTCAATACAATCCGGATGATTATGACACCGAATGAAATATATATGGCAACTTTAAGGGAAATTATATCAAACAGAACCCACAAGCTAAAATGAATATCTGTATATGTCATGCATGTCATGTCATGCATGGCCCTTTTTCTCTCTCATGTGACACCACGTGAGCACTTCTGATGTGACAGTTGAGGTACATTTGGAAATTTACAAACCTGTACTGTGTAAAAACACTGCATGCAATGCACATTTTTTGGACTTTCATCACCTTCTCTGAATCCGAAAATCTTAGTGTAGTTGGTTGGATTCATCTTGTTCTCAACTGCATGAACAGAGTTTACTTCTGGAGTTGTTCTGTCTTCTTTTATTTATCGCTCACAGGGCAGACAGTTTTCTCGCCCAAAGCGCTCTTATTGGCTGAGGGAGAAGAGTATAGGCACTGGCTTTACAGCGGTTTATGTAATAAAGTAAAGTTCTGTAGAATCTTACTTCAGAAATGAAATGGCAAAAAAGGCTGCATTATTTTTACAACTAATCACCAAGCTCTGTTATATAGATTGGTTAACTGAATTAATGGCTTATGTTGTGCTATGAAAACATTTACAAACAAACTGATAGCTACACATGCCGACTACTGCATTTCCTTCCATTATACCGTACGTTAAGGAATAAAAAGGAAAAGAAGGTCAGGTTAGCCCTATGGAAATTACTTTATTTTTAACATAAAAAGTCATTTGATTGCTCACTAATACTGGCATGCCTTCCTAATCAACTTGGAACTCGGGCTTGATTGCCTTTTTCCTGTGGCAGTCAAATGTAGTCTGGCAGAGATGGTTTCTATTCAAATAGAGATGCATCCATTTAAAGAAATATATTATTATCATCATTAATAACAGTAGCAGTACCGAACTATGTTATATGTTGGCTTTGTTCAAGGACTTCAGGGCTCGTGGTTGGCTCTCAGCTCCCGCTAGCTTTAGTCGCTCTGCTAACGTTAGCTTATTTAAAATGACTACGTTGCTTTGGGTGATTGTTTATGAATTGTGTGATTAAGTTCGTTGTACCGAATGCTTTCAGTGTTGTTCCGCTGCAGCTTCTTTTGTCTTTACCTTTTAAAACCATAAATGACAGCATAAATACATACATACACACTCACATGCGACTGGATACGAGTTACCATTAGTTTATTTATAATTACCATGTTTCTTTAGTTGATTAAATTTGAAGTGAGTGATAAGGATCGTTGTACCTGAAGTTTTCCGTGACGTTACTCTACAGCTTATTTTGTCCTTACTGATGTTACAAATTGCGAGCTTTGCTTTTTCTGGTTTATTTGTAAGATGTTTGGAGCTACCACAAGTGTTACACGCAGGCACACATGCATATAACCGGCATCCCCTCGGCTTCGAGTGAGGCTGCTTGGCCGATGCCGATTTCATCAAACAAGGCCTGCCAGTGCCGATCGATTTTATTCACAAAATGCTAATTTAGGTGCTACATTACCATATCAGTTTGTTGACCCTTTCCATAGTTCTGACATCAGATACACATTTGTTCATCAAAACTTTCATAAGTGCAAGAATCTAATGTTTTTACTTAATTTGTATTTTGGAATTGAATTTAAGATAAGAACTAGAGGTGCACCGATCAATCAGTGTTGGGAGGTCTAGTTTGATGTGGTCGGCAATCGGCCAAGCAAGCCTACCGAGGTCGATTCGGTGCCCTTGACACCCATGCAACTTACACGCTCACCAATCAAGAGCTACTTGCAAACCAAAAAGCACAATTTTTAATACCAGGAGGGACAAAAAAAAAAGGTGTGGAGGAACAACCACGAAAACGTTAACGAACTTTATCATACACCTCAAATTGAATCACCCTGAGGAACACAGTATTTCCCATACATAGACTCTACCCGCCCAGTTAGACGCATAGAGATCCGTGGTACAATCACTGTCAGCCAGAGGCTCCAGTTTTATTTTGTCTTTTTATTCTGTTCTCCCTGAATACCATAATTCACTTTGGCAGGTGCAATGGAGAGGCAAAAGCAGGACAACCCCCAAAACGGGGACATTTCTGCAGGTTGTGGCCACAATCTATTCCTCTTTACATATCTTCTCTGAGTCTTCTCTAGCTTTGTGTTCTGCTGATTTCTTTTTCATTATTTATGACATGAGGCCATACCTAGTCCAGCTCCTCCATGACGGCTTATTCATGTGTGCAGTTGCAAGACGGTTTGCTGTGTCTCCCAGTACAGTCTCAAGAGCATGGAGGAGATGCTAGGAGACAGGTCGTTACACAAGGAGAGCTAGACCGGTCTGTAGAAGGACAACAACCCAGCAGCCAGACCGGTATCTGCTTCTCTGTGTGAGGAGGAACAGGAAAAACCCTGCCAGATCCCTACAAAATGACCTCCATGGGGCTACTGGTGTGATGTTTCTGACAAAACTGTCAGCAATAGACTGCATTAGGGTGGCATGAGGGCCCGATTTCCTCTACTGGGACATGTGCTCACAGCCCAGCATTGTTTAGCACAATTTGTGTTTACCGGAGAAACACAGAATTGGCAGGTTCTCTATTGGTGTCCCGTTCTCTTCACAGATGAGAGCAGATTCAGAACAACTGCTGTCTGTGAATAAATAAATAAAATAAAAAAGGGAAAAGCTAACGAGTTTTCTAGACAAGATGGGGGCTAGACGTATTGACGAATTATTTAATATTGTGATATTGAAAAGGCCAAGTAAGGTCCAAGACCTTCTTACCTTCCGGGCGGCCTGCCCCGGTAGATGAAATCAGAATTTCCCTTTTCCCCCCCATTAATACGCGCAATTTTTATTTATGTTGACATGAGATGGAATATGGTTATTCATTTGCGATAAATGGCGTAAGTGATACACTTTAATTTGACCAGTTTATAAGTGAACCCATCCGTCACACACTGTGACGCAACACCCACCGCCGCAAGTAAATTCTCAACATGTGGGGAAACCCTGAATTGTATGATAAATTATTGATCTTGCCATGTAATTTCCCTGTTTACAAAGCACTGCTGGACACATAGGTATGACGTTGTATTAGATACCGATGCTGCTGCGTTACATATCCCGCCTCATCTAAATCTCCATCTAAACCCACAAACTGGGGCAGCTGTTGTTTTATTCATTGTAAATAAACCAAAGCGGCATAGAGAAGAGTCTCTGAGACAACAGTATTGCACAATCTCTGTTTAAAAAAAGGGATCATGTGACTAGCCACATGTATGTCTGGTTGCGAACATGAATGTGTTGAAGATGTGATTGTTTGTTTTTCAGAAAATTCAGACCTCCTGGTATCAGCTAGCACAGTGCAGTAGTAACGTTGAGTCATTCGCCTTTTAACATTAACTTCGATCTTTTCCGATCCCGTGTTTACATGCATCGACTTCTCTAATCAGAAACAGCTTTCTGACATGTGCAGAGGATCCACATTCCAGTTCATAAGGTGATAATGGTACGATGAGCTGGGTGCTCATTTTTATTAATTTATTTATTATCTATTGGTCACATGCAATCATACACAGTACATGATGAAATTCTTTCACTTGAGCCCGCTCCTGAGGGTGCAGAGGGCAGCTCCCGTGAAGCGCCTGGGGGGATTTTGCGTTCAGGGTCTTGAGCATGTAGTCCAGCTGTGGCTCGAAGCGGCTATCTTGCGATCCTGCGATTGGGAGACGGCCGCTCTACCCACTGAGCTAGAGCTGCTCACCAAATGATGTGGCCTTATGTTGGATCTTCATGAAGATTCTTCCATTAATGTATGTTTAATTGCTCACCTCAAAATCTACGGACAACACTAACAAATTTGTTAAATATCTCTTAATCTGTAGCCTATAGTCTCTTGCGCCTTCCACTTCTGACTGGCATTGTTTCAGGA